>JAUNZO010004117.1:0-95892 GCA_031894775.1 Chloris gayana | reverse complement strand
AACTCATATCTATGTCATCAGCCACAAAAAGAAGTTCTGGTAACTATAAACTCGATAATTTTGCCAAGTTGAATAGTTTAACATAGATGGACATGTTTGACCACAAGAACATTATCCGGATAGACATGCCCAATTTAGCTTATAGCATGTAGTTTCACGCGTTTATAAACCTTTTTTTCCTTAAAATGATAGTGTATAAAGTGTATTCATCACTAATAACTTGACATAAGAAAAATATACCTTGATTTTTTCAATAATGTTTTCATTAAGTACAAACCAATATAATTATTCACACAACTACATAATTCTACAACACTCCTTCATCAAAGAAAAAAAATGATAAAATGATCTGGTACTCCTGAGTAGATCTGCATTCGATACATTGAATCTTCATACACAGAAACATAAGGTGTGTTTGGTTTATTATCAAACTTTACCACATCAAATATTTGGCATGCCACAGTTTTTTCGGCTAGTGTTTGGTTGCCTACCACAACTATGGCTTGCCACATAGTACCCTAAATGTCATAGACTCATATTCTTGCCAAAGTTTGCCAAAAATTTAATGAACAAATTGCTCACCGTACTTTTGGCAAACTTTGGCAAATATGTGTGGCAACATTTGACTATCAACCAAACAAGTCAAAACTGTGATTCGACTGTGGTTTGCAGTCTATGTCACACAATTGCTTTTCTTCATGGCGTTGCTTCGTCAGAAAACGAAACGACCGTGCAACCCAATCCACCACGCAAGCTATGCCAGTCCAGCATTGAATAATCGGAACAATTATTCTAACATCTGCAAGATTATTTGACTGCTTGACACTGTAATAAAGAAGAGAAGAATCCCATTTGATTCTTCAATTATAACGGAACTATAGTTTGCTTTTCTCAAAATCTGACGAAGCCTGCAGGCTGCTTGCCAGGTCAAGAAATATATGGTTAGCCAATGGAGTACTATGCATGGCGGCATGGGTCGTGCACGGTTCGATATCAGAAACATGTAAACGTCGCGGCGCATGCAAGGTTCCATACTTTGCGGGACCCTAGCCTCGTGACACGCAGCTTCAGACTTTTCGCGAAAAATTCTGAAGACTTTTCCGCAAAAGCCAAGAGGCATCTCGGTCTCGGATTGGCGCGTGGGCGGGCGCGCGAGATCTCTCCGCGGCAATCCACCGGGACCGCCGCGGCTGCGGCGGGCAGCGAGGTCACGCGACGCGCGATTGGACGCCGTGAAAGGGGCCGACCGGGCTCCAGCCCCCGCCCCCGCCGTATATTCTCGTCGCAAAGGGGCAGCCGGCAGCGCCACGCCCGCCACGTACGGCCACCCAGGCGGGGGCCGACAGGAAAGCTGCGCCACATGGGCCGCGGCGCGGGATTGGCCCGTCAGCGCGGTCGCACGTGGGCAAAAGAAAGGGCCGGACCCGGGAGCGTCACGTCACCGGGCTCGGGGTGCCGTGGTGGTTGCTTCGGCCTCCAGCCCAGCCGCGCGCGCGGGTCGCCATTGCCGCCACAGCTTTCGTCCTTGCTCCTGCTGCCCCCGCTCGCTTCGGCCTCGCTTTCTACAAAGCCAAATCATCATCCGAGCGGCCTCCTCCTGTGTACTTCGCCAATGAACGCGCGATGGTTATCCAGTTGCGAAACCGACTAGCTCCGCCAGATAGGCTTCTGAGGACGGGCGGTGGTGGTTACATCGGCCGGGCGGAGAATAATACCCGGGTGGATTTGTAACGGTTTCGTGCAACTGGCGTATGCAGATTCGGGAGCAACGGCAGCGAGAGATCAGTTGCTACAGGTAAAATCGATAGTGTTCTCCATGTGAGGTACAGCGACGGCTAGTTCTGCGTCCCCGATCCCACTGGGTATCCGACACGGACAATGGCATGGTGTGCCATGACAAGTTGCCAACTGGAGGGGCCGAAGGGGCGCAGAGGATTATGTGAATCCAAATGTCACGTGGCCCGTAACGACAGGTCTACATGGGTGCACTGTTGTGGCTATGATGTGGATTTCATCTGTTGGAGCAGCCCGAGCGAAAACTTCCGGGACACAGTACCTTTCACATCCGGTTCAGTTATCCTTTCTGATGGTCTATTTGTTTTGGTCACTCATTTCTTCGTTGCTCGTTTGTTTTATCTACATTTTCTTTTTGCCATTTCTGAACAACGTTGTCAGTTAGGTGCATTTTCAACACAGAGATATGGGGTTCAATGGCTAAGATGTATAGCGTGTTTCTTTTGTCACCTGTGTGGTGGAAGTCACGGTTGTTAGTCACCAATTTTGACATGCTTTTTATTCAAGTAGCCACACATAGACTGATGCCGACAATAATTGACAAAAGTAAGCAAGCACCTGCAAACTGCAAAGTTGTGAAAAAACAAAGATGATAAAACATGGATTCGGGACCTGTGATGAAAAAGTAACAGAAAGAAAAGGAGAATTCGATTCATAAGCTTCTCTTTGTTTGGCACTGTCTAAAAATCTGAAATTGATTGGTATCGCATTGGAATGTTCAGCCATAGAGGAATAGTACAAGTCGTGAATATGACCGTCCTTTAGATTACTAAAGGACCTGTAGATTACTAATTAGATTCATAAGCTTCTCTTTGTTTGTGGCATTAGGTTACTAGTGGTGAATATGACCTGTAGATCCTCTGCATTATGTGAAGTAATGCAGAGGATATGTTCCCATGCAAATTAAGACCCACCAGTGCATTGTGCGATCAACATCATTACGTTGTTATTTCCACTCCCGAGGAGAAGCGGAGGCACTATCTACAACAAATCAAAACTTCACCAGAATTTGTTAGTAATGCTTAAGAGTAATAAGGAATTCCACCATGTTTCAGTGGACCGTCATGCCCTCTCTTAATTAGGAACTAATCATTCCATAGCCAGTCATCTCATATCTTGCCGAGGACATAACACATCAAGTCGCTACGCTTAGTATTGCTCAAGTCTTTTGTGCCTGCCCTTAAAAAAACGTCTTTTGTGTTTGTGGACCTATGATAGCTACTATGTTTGGAACTATACTTTTGTAGACCTAAGAATGCGGACCAATCTTCTCTAAAATTTCTAGTAGATTAAGTCTAGATTAGTTTTTTTCTCCATGCCAACTTATTTTATACGGGGGATTTGGTTTCTCCTCCTCCTCCCCGATATAGCGTAAAGGTAGCATGAGTTTGGTCTGTCCACGGCGATTTCGTTGAAGATGATGGCGGTGGCGACAACGTCAACTATTTCATTTGTTTGACAGACATGAAGAATTAAGTTTCAGGATGACGACATGGAGACGAAGATGATGTTGTGATAGTTGAATAATTTTCTTCAATCCCTTCTATGTTTTGTCATGGTTAGATCTAGCCAGGACGAATGATGAGAATAAATATACCCTCCAAGCTATTCTGATTGAATTTTAGTTTCCTTTTTCTTTTGTGACAATCTGAAGAACAAAGAAGACACAAGAAAGAAGAAGATTGTTCGAGTTCCATCTAAAGGAATGACGTTCCTTGTTTTTTTGTTACTCATTCTCAGGGTGTGTTTGTTTTACGAGGTCTAAATTTTATAGTAGCCGTCACATCAAAAAGAGTCTTACTATTTAAGAGTACTAAATAAAATTTAATTATAAAATAAATTACAAGCCTCTAGACTAATTTACGAGACAAATCTAATGAGGTTAATTAAGTCATGATTAGAAGACGATTCTCTGTAGCATCACTTTAGCAAAACCTAAATTAATTAAGCTCATTAGATTCATCTAACAAATTAGCACCAATCTGTCAATAGGGTTTTATCATTAAATTGATCGAAATATTCATAAATAGTAATATTATCTTTGATGTGACAATGCTTAAATTTTAGAGGGCGAGGAAACGAACGGGGCCTCAATATGGTTGAGCATGTGCCACTGCAGTTATCCATATGAACCATGATAAGGTTTAGGTTTGAGATTCCGAGTTGTATACCGAGTGCACATAGTTGTAAATCTCTTTGTATCTCAAACTGCTTATAATATGATGTGTTCAATTAATATCAATATAATTTTTCTTTCAATTAAAAAATATTGAAATTTGGCACTATTGCATGTTTCAGCTTCACATACAACTATATGTTACTCCTACTTTAAGAAATAACGGGGGAATAATCAAACTTTACCTCAACGTATCCTTCATATTTTAGATATTTCAGACCATTCCATCCAATGTAAGCTTCTGTAGAAAAATTGGATTAGTGGCATTTATAGATGCAAGCTATATAAGTACTCTCTTTGTTTTTAAATTGTTGACGTTGTTGATTTTTTCTTGTATGTTTGATTGTTCATCTTATTTAAAATATTTTTTCAAATATATAAAATTATAAGTCGTGTTTCAACTTTCCTTGATGATTGGACAAATGATAATAAAATATTTGATAATTTTTAAATTTTTTTGAATTAGACGAATGGTCAAACGTATCGAAAAAATCAACGGTGGTAACAATTTAAGAACAGAGGGATAATTTTTTTCCTGGTGTCCGTGCATCATCTCATAAGCTAAATTTTAGAAGTACAGTATGAGATGATGTTTGCATCACTGTCTAAGTTTTTGTACCGCATTTTATGAATACGATTTATGCATAAATTACGGGATTATGAGATTACCAACCTCTTAATAAGACAACTCAGAACTCACTGTATAAGACAATATCTTTATATTTGCCTTATTTTAAAAGAAAAGAATATAACTATCATTCCCAAAAGGAAAAAGGAAAAGAAAATCGCAAGTATCCACCGCCACTTCACCGCACCTTTAGCTCGTCGTCGTCCCCAGCACAGACGCGAAGACAATCCATACCCGGCCTCGATCCCCTGGCCCTCTCCACCCATCCCTATCCCAGCCATGCCGTCGTCATCGACCCATCGCCTTGCGCGTAATATCCTTCCTCCACTGTACCTGCCGCCCCTCCCTAGCTCGCCTTTTTTATTTTATCCTCGTGACTCATGTGCCCAACAGACCAGAGAGTGGCGAAGCGATCGGACGAACCCCAGGCGAGGGGGCGAGACAGCCGACGAGCCGAGCTTACAACGGCACAAGAAGACGCGGCCGCCTAATCCAGTAGCGCCCCAGCTCTTTTTTACCCACCGCCATGGCGTCGGGCAGCCGTGCCACGCCCACGCGTTCCCCCTCCTCCGCGCGGCCCGGGGCGCCGCGGCACGCGCACCACCACCAGCACCACTCGCAGTCGTCGGGCGGGAGCACGTCCCGCGCGGGCGGCGGAGGCGGAGGGGGCGGGGAGGCGCGGCCACGGAGTCGGTCTCCAAGGCCGTGGCGCAGTACACCCTGGACGCGCGCCTCCACGCGGTGTTCGAGCAGTCGGGCGCGTCGGGCCGCAGCTTCGACTACTCCCAGTCGCTGCGCGCGCCGCCCACCCCTCCTCCGAGCAGCAGATCGCCGCCTACCTCTCCCGCATCCAGCGCGGCGGCCACATCCAACCCTTCGGATGCACGCTCGCCGTCGCCGACGACTCGTCCTTCCGCCTCCTCGCCTTCTCCGAGAACGCAGCCGACCTGCTCGACCTGTCGCCGCACCACTCCGTCCCCTCGCTCGACTCCTCCACGGTGCCTCCGCTCGTCTCGCTCGGCGCTGACGCGCGCCTCCTCTTCGCCCCCTCGTCCGCGATACTGCTGGAGCGCGCCTTCGCCGCGCGTGAGATCTCGCTGCTCAATCCGCTCTGGATCCACACCAGGGTCTCCTCCAAGCCCTTCTACGCCATCCTTCACCGCATCGACGTCGGCGTCGTCATCGACCTCGAGCCCGCCCGCACCGAGGACCCCGCGCTCTCCGTCGCTGGGGCAGTCCAGTCCCAGAAGCTCGCGGTCCGCGCCATTTCCCGCCTCCAGGCACTACCGGGCGGGGACGTCAAACTCCTCTGCGACACCGTCGTCGAGCACGTCCGCGAGCTCACAGGTTACGACCGTGTCATGGTGTACAGGTTCCATGAAGATGAGCATGGGGAAGTTGTCGCTGAGAGCCGCCGCAATGACCTTGAGCCTTACATTGGGTTACATTATCCCGCCACAGATATCCCTCAGGCATCACGCTTCCTGTTCCGGCAGAACAGAGTGCGGATGATTGCAGATTGCCATGCCACACCAGTGAGGGTTGTCCAGGACCCTGGCCTATCTCAGCCACTCTGCTTGGTTGGCTCTACTCTACGAGCACCACACGGCTGCCATGCGCAGTACATGGCAAACATGGGGTCAATTGCATCGCTGGTTATGGCGGTGATAATTAGTAGTGGTGGTGATGATGAGCAAACATCAAGGAGCGGCATCTCGTCGGCAATGAAGTTGTGGGGGTTGGTGGTGTGCCACCACACATCACCACGATTTATCCCTTTCCCATTGAGGTATGCCTGCGAGTTCCTCATGCAGGCCTTTGGGTTGCAGCTCAACATGGAGTTGCAGCTTGCGCACCAGCTGTCAGAGAAGCACATCCTTCGAACACAGACTCTATTATGTGACATGCTACTGCGGGATTCACCAACTGGCATTGTCACGCAGAGCCCCAGTATCATGGACCTGGTGAAGTGTGATGGGGCTGCACTTTATTATCATGGGAAGTACTATCCACTGGGTGTCACACCAACTGAGTCTCAGATCAAGGATATCATCGAGTGGTTGACAGTATGTCATGGGGACTCGACGGGCCTCAGCACAGATAGCCTGGCTGATGCAGGATACCATGGTGCTGCTGCATTAGGAGATGCTGTGTGTGGGATGGCGGTAGCTTATATCACGCCAAGTGATTACTTGTTTTGGTTCCGATCACACACTGCTAAGGAGATCAAATGGGGTGGTGCAAAGCACCATCCTGAGGACAAGGATGATGGTCAGCGGATGCACCCACGGTCATCTTTCAAGGCATTTCTTGAAGTGGTTAAAAGCAGGAGCTTACCATGGGAGAATGCAGAAATGGATGCAATACACTCCTTGCAGCTCATACTGCGTGACTCATTTAGGGATGCCGCAGAGGGTACTAGTAACTCAAAAGCAATTGTCAATGGCCAAGTTCAGCTTGGGGAGCTAGAATTGCGGGGAATAAATGAGCTTAGCTCAGTAGCAAGGGAGATGGTTCGACTGATTGAGACAGCAACAGTACCCATATTTGCTGTTGATATCGATGGATGTATAAATGGATGGAATGCAAAGATTGCCGAGTTGACAGGCCTCTCAGTTGAGGAGGCAATGGGAAAATCACTGGTAAATGATCTTATCTTCAAGGAGTCTGAGGAAATAGTTGGCAAGCTATTGTCGCGGGCTTTAAGAGGTATATCTCATCTTCTCATGTGGTTGATGTTCCCTTTGATATTATGTTATGTTTGAATCATTTTTCATGTGCCCAGTCTATTGAAACATTGACCTGCTCCTGGCTGTATCTCTTAATGCGGGATGCATATAACACAATAGAACTTTATGAACATGAAGTATACATACATATGCATTAGACTGATTATTTTGTATTTAGATTTCTTGAAGATATGCAGGTTTTTGGCATACAAACTTTTGTGCATGTTTAACTTGCTATAGAAATAGGAAACAATTAGACTTATATTGGATCTTCTCTCTCTTTTTTTCTTGAACAGGAAGATTACACAAAAGCGAAACATTAAGTATATCAAATGTATATAAAAGATGGCGCTAGGCGCTTACTGGAGGCTATTTTTCTTTCAATATTTCCTATATTCTTTTAAATTGCTTGTACAATACATGAAGTCAGATTATGTGCATTGATGGATGCAGTGCGATTGGTGAGCGATAATTTATGAACCTGTTGCTCATACAGGTGAAGAAGACAAAAATGTAGAGATAAAGCTGAAGACATTTGGGTCAGAGGAATCAAAGGGACCAATATTTGTTATTGTCAATGCTTGCTCCAGTAGGGATTACACAAAAAATATTGTTGGTGTTTGTTTTGTTGGACAAGATGTCACAGGACAAAAGGTGGTAATGGATAAATTTGTCAACATACAAGGGGATTACAAGGCTATCGTACACAATCCTAACCCCTTAATACCCCCAATATTTGCTTCAGATGAGAATACTTGTTGCTCAGAATGGAACACAGCAATGGAAAAACTTACTGGATGGTCAAAAGGTGAAGTTACTGGTAAACTTCTTATCGGAGAGGTATTTGGAAGTTGCTGTCGACTCAAGGGCCCTGATGCATTAACGAAGTTCATGATTGTCCTTCACAATGCTGTTGGAGGGCAGGATTCTGAGAAGTTCCCTTTTTCATTTTTTGACAAGAAGGGAAAATATGTGCAGGCCTTACTGACTGCTAATACGAGGAGAAATATGGATGGCACGGCCATTGGAGCCTTTTGTTTCTTACAGATTGCTAGTCCTGAATTACAGCAGGCCTTTGAGATTCAGAGGCAACAAGAAAAGAAATGCTATGCGAGGATGAAAGAACTGGCATACATTTGCCAGGAGATAAAGAACCCCCTTGGTGGAATCCGATTTACCAACTCCTTGTTACAGATGACTGATTTAAATGATGATCAGAGGCAATTCCTTGAAACTAGCTCAGCTTGTGAGAAGCAGATGTCCAAGATTGTAAAGGATGCCAGTATACAAAGTATTGAGGACGGGTCAGCATTCTAACTTTTACCTTTTTATCTCATGGTTAAAATTTCCACTGAAATTTTGATATGATTATGTTATGCTGTTTTAACTTGTACCAAGCTTGGGCATAATTTAAATTTGGCTGCGCCTAAGTTTGATTGTAGAAGTACAGAAATCAGATAAGTTCATCAATAATCAAACACTGGCAGTCTTCTTGCACCCCTTAGATGAAGAATTATTTCATGAAACATTCTATTGACCACATCCCTGCCTTCGCAATATTTGAAAATATTTGAGATCAATCATTGTGTGATAAAACATTACGTTATCAGATTTTGCCGCTGTCCTTGTTCCATTAGAAAAAAGATTTTGCCATTGTAGAAATAAAGCTATTATGGAGATTGCTGCATGTCAAGTATGCATTTGCGTTGATGAAACCCCAATATATACAGTTGGAACTAGTCCAAAATTTACCTAAAAGACTATTCAATTGAAACATCATTTATTTTTAGAGGAGAAAACTGCCAAGTTACTGAATGCCGTCTAGGATGTCTTTTTCTGGTTGATTTTAGGGATAGATTTGATGCACCAGGTCTGATTTTATCTTATGGTCATGGTTGGCTGCTACTCAATGGATCAAGCCAAAAACTGATGATCCAGTTGAGAGTGGAATCTGGCAAAACTGGTGTCCTTTGGTCTTTTAGGATAGCCAGCATGGAGTACACCTTTAAGTTAAAAGTAACTACTGTACCAAAATTTGTAGTGAAAGTCCAATTTCTGTTTTCGTTCCCTGAAAAGAGAAATCAACATTACATGGGTTTTCTGCTTATAGCATTAACGTGCTTACTACTTAATGCATTTCAAACCTAGATACTTCAAATGCCATATCATATGGTTTTGCATGAAAATGCCTTTGCCTCTAGTTGTTATAAGTTAATTTGGTTGTGCTGCATTTCATTGTCTTGTAAGAAAATTTTTAATTCATTTGTTGACTTCTGCACCATCTTCTTTGGATGATGTTTGTGGTCCTATTTATTGTCAGTTTGCAAACTCCAGAAAATGCTCAACCCAATGTCATTCTGAATTGTCTTTCACATATTTTCACTATTGCTTTGCTAAAATTTTGTTTATTTTGTTCACGTTTATTTAACAGCTCTTTGGTGCTTGAGAAAGATGAGTTTTCTCTTGGAAGTGTTATGAATGCTGTGGTCAGCCAAGTTATGCTGTTGTTGAGAGAAAGGGACTTGCAACTTATTCGAGATATCCCTGATGAAATCAAGGAGGCGTCAGCATATGGTGACCAATATAGAATCCAACAGGTTTTGTCTGATTTTTTGTTAAGCATGGTGCGGTTTGCTCCAACTGAAAACGGCTGGGTAGAAATACATGTTAGACCAAATGTAAAGCAAAACTCAGATGGAACAGAGACGATGCTTTTTGTTTTCAGGTTAGTTGCTTCCTTCTATCTTTTTAGTGCATTACAAATTATGTTTTGTTTCTCAAGGAATGGGTTCTTTATGAACTCGATAAAAGAAAGTGAATATTAATTGCTCCGTGAATGGTGCGGATGTAATTTTTGAGATATGCTGTCACATTGCATTATTTGTTCTTAACATAATAGTCACTAGGGACAGATCTTTATTCTGTGACTTGCTTGTGTCAAGATGTATCTTACTATTCCAGCTGCCTGTTTCTTAGATCCACAGCCCTAGAATTTTGTTCAATTAAAGTAAATCCTGGAAATCTCCGTACCAAGATCCCTTATCCAATGGTCTTCTAGTTGTAAAAAAACTCCACCTTCTATAGTAAATTGGCTCTGAATAGTTATGTAGAATTTGTCTTCTACCTCAACTGCAAACCAAAGAATTGTTTTGTGTAAATCATGTTATTTCAACGGTCTTCCTCTATCAGAACAATCCAATTGGATGGCACAATAAAACGCCAGCTTTCAATGTTGTCTACTATAGAAACCCAGTTCCTCTAATGATCCTCAAACTGATTATTTATTTTTTGCTTTTTGTATTCTCTAGATTCGCATGTCCTGGTGAGGGACTCCCTCCAGACGTTGTCCAGGACATGTTCAGCAATTCCCGTTGGACGACCGCTGATGGCATTGGACTAAGCATATGTAGGAAGATCCTCAAATTGATGGGTGGTGAAGTCCAATATATCAGGGAATCGGAGCGGAGTTTCTTCCATATCATCCTCGAGCTGCCTCAACCTCGGGCAACAGCTACTCGAGAAATCAGCTGATTTATTAAGCTCAGCGCTGATCTCACTTAAACTGTTCGGTCAAATATGTGACCTGAGCTCCCAGGATAGGATGGAACCTAGTCTATGAGAAGCCTGGAAACCAAGATGACTCGAATGAAGAGCATAGAGCTGCAACTGTGATTCTCAAGAGTGTCTTTGAGGAGGTTTATTTCCGGTGCGCCGATGGAAGTCTGGATGTTAACATTGTTGTTGTAAAATTAGAGTTCACGGCGGCTAGTAATGTATACATATAGTGATGTGGTTCGTATCCTAGGCCCATCACCATTTCAAGTAGTACATAGCTTATATGTATATAATCAGTCGTGTACAATGCATAAGGAGCTGTTTCAGCTGCCACGATTGTAGTATTTTGCAGGACTATCCAGTCCTACGGCACCATAATCTAAGAACATTTGATTTTCCTGGAATTCGCATAAGTAGTTATGCTTGAAACGATGAATTCTATTGATGCCTTTGTATGATCTCTTGTGAATTTGTTGCTACATGGTCAGGCCTGCATACCCAGGAGGGCCTATTAGGAAACTTTCGAACATAGTCTACAGCTGAAGGTACATAGATTAAGCCTCCCGTCAGTGACAGACGTGGAACCTTGTTGGTGTGACACGTTTGTTCTTTGCAGCATGTCGCCCTCTCCATTGCTCATGTCTTCAGCTCGGTGTATGTCGCGGTTGCATTCGCACTGTTTTGCAGCTCTTGGGCCTCGGGGGCCTGTAGGAAAGGCAACTCTACATGGCTGGCTATGTGCACACAAGGTTATCGTGATTATTGATTATGAACTGCAATGTTTCGATATGCACACGCTACATCATTCTCTCTCCTCCTATGATTCGCTAGTAGCATTGATCCGTGAATCAACCAACGGTTTTGATAAACCTTACAGTATGTGCGTAAGATGTAGAATTTTCACTTTCAATGACCCGTGGCCGGTCGTCGGTTCTGCGCTCGGCCATTGTTTGGGACATTGGAAGGCTAGCCTGCTACGACGTTGCTTCTGGTTCATTGTGTTTTTTTTACTGGATGGGCTACTTGTTGGGAGGTGGGAGCGTTGCCACCTTCGCGTATGGGCTAGGAAATACGACGACCTGTGTTTGCAGAATCTGGCAACCTTCCTTGCCCAGTGCTTTACGGGCGCAGCGGAACGCGCCTCTTAATGTAGTAGTAAATAACAGAATTTGGTGTTCATAACCAACAAAAACATTCTGGTAGGTTGGACACTAATAGTAAGACTTAGGGCCTGTTCGTTTTCTTTAGCATGCTAAAGTTTTGAGGCAAAAGTTTAGTGTCTCTTTTAGAGCTAAAGTTTAACCCCTCTTTTGCCTCACCTTTTAGCCTCAAGGACTAAACTTTAGCTCTTTAGCCCTTTAGCCTCTTTAGCCCCTGTGAAACGAACAACCCCTTAAGAACTCTACCATCAGTCGTGTGCAATTCAACAAATCAATAATTTTAGTTATGAGAGAATTCACGACTTATTGCCAATGCCAAGACACCATACTTGATGGTTATCTTATTATCTCAACTAATGTGTATTAACCAGATGAACAGGGGCCGAAGGTGAGTGGGAAGTGGGCAACTGTACTGAATACAACATTAACAATATAATGGTATACTGAAATAGTGTGTGTGGGCGATTACTAACTCAGGTTTTAAAAGGAAACGAACATGTACTTTTTTTGGAACAGTTATGATGAACCCATTGCAAAGCATAATCCTACGACTTCAATAACCTGAATAATCTAGTAAATTTGAGCTAGATTTCGATTAGGTTCACGAGAAAGAAAAGAAATCACGCAGAACTTAAAATGAATCAATAGAACAATCAAAGCTGAACTGTGAACATATGACCATATTGTGAGGAGTGCAATAACTCTGAACAATACAAACATTTACATTTTAAATATCCTACGCAAGAGCACGAAGCAGCTGCATGTGGCAGCTTAAATGCCCGTCTCCATGGGTGTGTTTGGTCTCCTGTATTGGACCTAGCCAGGCTTAGCTAATGCACGAAAACATTTTTTTCCCATTGTTTGGTTACCTGCAGAGTCTACTAGCCAGGCCCTAGCAATGCAAAAGCGTCCCCCCAGCCTGCATTACTGGAAACGCGAAATCCGAGCGTTTCCAGCAAGCCAGGCTTGCATAAGCCCCAGTTAGGCCGACGCCACCAATTCCCCTCACCTCCCGTGCGTTGTCACAGCAGAACTCGCATTCGCCGTCGCCGTTGTAGATGGGAGCCGAGTTTTGTCGTTGCCGGTGCGCGCCAAGTCGAGCCTCATGGTCCAGATTGCTCTCGCAGGCCGAGCTCCGTCTCGAAGTACGGTGGTGGCGAGCCCCATTGTCGGCGCAAGCGAGCAAGGTCAAGCTCCCTTATCTCCGTGAAGGAGCCGGGCCGAGCTCCAATTATATCGCAATCCTGTGCTCCATGTCTGCCTACGCCGCCAAGACGAGCTTGATGGCCATGCGTCCGCCAAAACCCTGAGTTACTCATGGTCGTGCCTGTAGTTTGGACGAGCTTGGCTGCCGCTGTTGGAGAGCCACTTCAGTGCTACCGTGGGACCAAATGTCAAGCCGTCGCATGGGGTTGAGCTCCCGGTGGGATGGTGACATGCTCCCGGTCAGAACACAAGAGGTGTTCGATGCAATGTCTGAACGGAAGTTGTTTATCCCCTGTTGTGTGTTGGCCTGGAAGTTGTTTATCCCCTGTTGTGTGTTGGCCTTTTTTTTACCTGAACACAAGGGAGCTAAAACACAAAAGGGGAGATCTGGAAAAAATGGCGTAAAAGGATTGATTTTTAGGATATATATTAGCCTTAATTACGTTTTAACTTTCAATTGTCCAAATGCTGTAATACTATTATCTTCAAACCTGTAATTTGTTTTCTATAGTACATTTTAGATTTGTTTTGGAAGTAAGATTATATTTTATTTGCTAAAGCAGTACTTATACGAGTTGGAACAATAGAGGTGATATTGTGTTAAAACTCACTCTAACGAGCAGGTGGTGATCCTACTCAAGATAAGGCCAACTAACCAAACAAAACCAATGCAAATCCAGGCCTAACTAGCGCAGAAAACCAAACAAGGAGACATAACTTCGTGTTGCATTACTAAAACCAGGCTTGAGCTAGCCTGGCCTGGATCCTAGCCAGGCTACAGCTAACCCAGACAACCAATCACACCCCATGTGTACAGGGCAAGCGATGTACCATTTTTTTCCTGATCCTTGTGCCGCGCATGCTCATGCATGTCTGCCTCAATGATCACGAGTGAGGGGCCTTCAAGGCTTCAGCTGGCGGCGGCGCGCGCGTCGACTGGCCACGGTCATAGTCGCCGTCGTCGTCGTCATTGATGACAGCAGCCGGGTGCGATCGATCTGTGGGTATGGATGTTTGGATACATCAACTGGATCAGACAAGAGCACGTTCCCGAGTAGTACTACTGATCATCCCCGCAACTTTTTGGAGTAAACTGATGGAAGATGAGTTAGAGCGCCATGGCTACGAAGTTTTTATTGAAGTGCTCAGGTGGACCAGAGTATTGCTGCCCGGACGTAGGGCCTGTTTGGTTGATGTCGAAGCTTAACATAACTAACTTTAGTCAAAGTGTGATTTGTCATAAAAAGTGTGGTTAAGTAAATTCTTCGCCACAATTGTGACAAAGTTAGCCAAGAAATTAAGAGTATGACATGTAGGTCGGTATGCTAAAAAAGTGTGGTTTACCGTAACTGTGGCAGTGAACCAAACAGTTACCTAAGACTCTATGACACGACTAAACTTAGGTGTAACAATATTAGACACCAACCAAAAGGCCCTAAGTATCGACCAGTGCGTCGAATATCACCGTGTAGGACTGTAAGTTGTAACCACGCTGCCTGCTGCGTGGAAAGCTCGAGAAAAGTTCGACACCAAATCGCCCGGCTTTCCATCATACGTGCTCCGAAAGTAGCGATGCAAACTGGCAAGTAAATTACACGGTCGCGTCGTATGTGGGCACGCACTTTACCGCGCGCGACAGCAGCGTATCGTACACTGCCTTACCTTTTGTTACCCGAGCGCACAGCTAGCTGTCGCGGCGTACACCGGCACGCGTGTATCGCGTACGAAAAGCGCCGCGGGATGGGCGCGTCCGTATTTCCATCTAACGCCAACAGGTAACGTGCGCCCGCCCTGTGCGCGCTCTGTTGGTTGAGCAGCCGGGCCGACGACCCGAGCGCGTGAACATAAATGCACCGGCGCTCCTGCCCCCTGTTCCGCCTCCCTGCTCACAGCTCACCAAGGCACCAACCAAATCAATTGGCTGCTGCATGACTGCACGATCTCACACCCATGCATGGCCGCTCCTCCGTCTCCAGCTGCACACAGGGAGCAATGGAAACTGCTGCGGAACGACGGCGGTAAATCGTCGTGAGATGGGGCCGTTTATGCTCGGCAAGCTCGTGCTCTGCATTCCCTCGCTAGTCGCTGCCCGGGCCCCGTCGCTGATCGAGCAGCACGCCTTCTCATCTCTGGGTTTGGCTTCTGAACCACTTGAGAAACCGCCAGTTTGAGACATGACTTTTGATATAGCTAGCAGCACGATTGCCAACTACCTTCATTAACTCCACGTACACATGCAGCCTGCTAGGTAGCTCTATCCGCTGTCTGCTCACTCCACTTGATCCATCCGGTAGCTTACCTCCGGTATATAAGCACCCGAGGTCCTTCACTCCAAGCATCACAACGACAACAGCTCAATTTACTACAGCTCGATGGGGAGGTTCGCGAGGCGTGTGCGGGCCTTAGTGCTCGCGGCATTGGCCCTTGTGCTGCTTCTCGGAGTGACAGTCCAGGGGCGCTTCCTTGAGAAGCAGAACTTGGGCGCCGGTGGCGGTTTCGGTGGAGGTGCCGGGTTTGGCGGTGGTGGTGGGCTTGGTGGCGGCGGTGGGCTTGGCGGAGGAGGTGGTGCTGGTGGTGGGCTTGGCGGAGGTCTTGGCAGCGGTGGCGGTCTTGGTGGTGGCTTTGGAGGAGGAAAAGGTGGCGGTCTAGGTGCAGGAGGGGGTCTTGGTGGAGGTGGTGGGCTTGGCGGCGGTGGCGGGCTTGGTGGTGGGCTTGGGCATGGTGGTGGTCTTGGAGGCGGGTTTGGAGGTGGAAAGGGTGGTGGACTTGGAGGGGGTGGAGGCCTTGGTGGTGGCGGCGGGCTAGGCGGTGGAGCTGGAGGTGGTGTTGGTGCTGGTGGTGGCCTAGGCGGTGGAGCCGGTGGCGGTCTCGGTGGAGGTGGTGGCCTTGGTGGTGGAGGTGGTCTTGGTGGTGGTTTAGGCGGTGGTGCCGGTGGCGGTCTTGGTGCAGGAGGTGGTCTTGGTGGCGGTGTCGGTGCCGGAGGTGGTCTTGGTGGTGGCGCAGGTGGTGGAGCCGGAGGTGGTCTTGGTGGTGGAGGTGGTCTCGGTGGTGGTGCAGGAGCAGGAGGTGGTGCCGGCACAGGTGGTGGTTTAGGTGGTGGAGCTGGAGGTGGTCTTGGTGGAGGAGGCGGCCTTGGTGGAGGTGCTGGTGCTGGTGTGGGAGGTGGTTTTGGTGGTGGTGCAGGAGGAGGATTAGGAGGTGGTGCCGGCGCAGGCGGTGGTCTAGGTGGTGGAGCAGGAAGTGGTCTCGGCGGAGGCGGCGGACTTGGTGGTGGAGCTGGTGGAGGTGCTGGAGGTGGTCTTGGTGGTGGTGCCGGAGGAGGATTTGGAGGTGGATCGGGTGGTGGCGGTGGTCTTGGAGGAGGTGGTGGCCTTGGAGGGGCTAGTGGTGCCGGATTAGGTGGTGGCTTCGGGGGTGGCAAAGGCGGTGGTTTTGGTGTCGGCGGTGGAGCTGGAGGCGGTGCCGGCTTGGGTGGTGGAGGCGGTGGAGGTTTTGGAGGAGGTGGTGGCATTGGTGGAGCACGTACTTAATCAGACGTCGATTCATATAAGCACTGCATTACTAGGACATATGAGTGAGGCTTGAGTGTCCATGTGATTAGTTATACATTTCAAAGCATGTATTATTGTTTGTGTTTCCCGATTGTTTTAATTCATCGTGTTGGCAAAGGAATAAAGAGGTTATTAAGTCTTATATATGTGGGTGTATCGATCTCTTCGGTGCCATGTAATTCTATTTGAAGTTTCGAGGTTTGAGACGTGGAAGCTGGCATTTGGAGGTTTCTTCAGCTGCAGGTTGTATTCAGAGCTCTGTGCAATGAGTAACCAACTCTAGGAACAGATGATTGATTCTTTACGCTGCAGCTGCATTAGGCTCTTTAAACTGAGCGACGACGGCCTGAAGCGCCGTCCTCGCGCAACGGCGCACCGCGGCTACCGTCGGTCCTCACCGGTTTTCTGACTAGTGAGGCGACATCCTTGTACGATCGATCTAGCAGCAAAGAGCCGTGGTGAACGACACCTGCTCGGAACATTTCACATGATGCGAATGCCGGGCCATTCTTGACGCAACGGTTTACCAATCGGTTCAGAAGCTGCTCTGCACATATGGGGCCTGTGTTGGACTGATCCGTTCAGTTGTCTCTAGCTAGGTGGCTCCATAGGCTTCTTCCTGATGGTTTTTTTTTACAAAATCAAACCTGATCTCTCAATTCTCGTCCGCGAAGGCAAACTCAAGTTTGATTGTCTTTCATTGTGCCATTACATTTGCAGATGTGCCGGTGGCCTACTGTTCGCAAGAAAATAAAGGTGTTAGGCTGCTAAAATTGCTACAAATATAGTACAATACAAGTATGGATAATTTCGAATTAATTTTTTCAGATAGTAATTAACTTTCATTTTAGTATTATTTCTCAGAAGAAACATTTCATTTCTTTAATAAGCATTTTTCTGTTGTCGAGGTTGCCCGTAGATAAGCTGCCTGTTTATAGTTACATGCAGTTGCAGGTCATGATGAAGGCCACTGCTTTTTGTTTTATGAAACACAAACACAGCTGTTGGATGGAAATGGTTTTTCATATACTTTTGATGTTCTAAATCATTCAAATACGAAATTCAATATGCATAGATATGCATACTTGGTACGGCCCGGTGCACTTGGCTAAAGGCACTTTGTACTCGGTAACTCGGGTTATTTTGAGCCTTTCTTGTATAAAAAATTGACGTGGACAAACTTTTACTTGTTTGCAAAAATAAAAAGAATTCAGTATGCATAGATTGCCATGGCGAAAACTGGAAAGGGAGTTTTTTTCAAAAGAAATTATTCGTTCTAACTTTTAAGACGGCCAGAAAAAGGGAACCAATGAGATGATGAGATAACTATTTAGATCCCTATATCCAATGGGGTTGAATCCTGGTAATGCTCATGTTCTTCGAGTTATGCAGTGCATGTAAGATGATAATGCAAGCTAAGTGTTATTCTCATTTTTCTTCTAGTTCCAAGTGCACGTCGAGAAAATCATACTCCCTCCATTTCTTTATATAAGCATTCTTAGAATACAAATACGAAATTAGTTAATACAGGAAAATTATATATACCCCTCATTTTGCACTAACTCTTCAATTCCCCATCCATCCTAAACCCACCAGATTTTGTTTTATCTCTAGAAAGCTTATTGCAAGAATTTTTTTTTATGCTTCAGATCCTTATATTTTGAGATAAAGGGAGTAACAGATAGGTGGATGTGACTTCTCTGCCACGTTAGTACACGGACATATGTAAACCAGCAGCAGCTTGGAACAGGCCTGGTACTGGGTAGTACATCGGGCCTGTTCGTTTCCCCTATCTAATTTTTAGAGGGTCAAATCAAAGAGAATTTTATTATTTTGGAGTACTTAAATAAAGTCTAATCTCGAAACTAATTGCAGACTCCCTATCTAATTCACGAGACGAATCCAACGAGGATAATTATAGTGTTATTAGAAGATGTTTACTGTAGCATCACTGTAGCAAAACATAGATTAATTAGGATCATTAGATTCGTCTCGCAAATTAGAGGGGGTCGCGACATAGGTTTTGTTATTAAATTAATAAAATTACTACTAAATAGTAAAATTCTCTTTGATGTGACGAGTATCTAAATTTTAGAGGGTGGAAACGAACGGGGCTCTCCAAGAATTATTGGGGAGACCGGGACAAATCAGTGGCCAATGTTCATGCTATCGCTCTGTAATTTGAACTGTGTGCGTTGTGGCTACAAGCCTGACGCCTGCTCAGAACTCCAGCACCCAATCATCTAACTTTTCATTTCACTGTTCAATCACTTGGATTTCAACCGACGATATTTTTCCCCCGGCCGGTGCATCCCGCTTTCCCCGGCCCGTCCGCCAAAGTCGCTCCGGCATGTGCGCGGTTGGTTGCGCCGTCGGTCTTGCAGCGCCCGCGCATAAATGCGTCTCGATCCCTTGTCATCGATTCCCCCATCGACCATCGACGACGTGCAGCGACGTCGCACGCGCCCGCACCGCCACACAACAGTCCGAAGGTCAATGCGGTGAGCGAGACTGGCCGCCCGGCGCCCACGGTGATGTGGGCCCGCCTGGATCCGCCCCGGCCGCTACTGCCTTCCCGCTCAGCACCTGGCTGTCCTGAAAGCAGCAGCAGCGTGCGTGGTCACAGTGAGACGCGACTACGACCCGGGCGCGCGCGCGCAACTACCCGCATTCACTACGTCGCGACTACGCGCCACTCTGCCCCGCTATATAAGCGCACCGATCGAGCTCGGCGTTCTTCGTCCACCAGCTCTCCGAGTCCGAGAGCAGCAGCGTCATCACTACCAGCGGGCAAGCCATGGGGAGGCAGCAGAGGGGCATGGCGCTCCTGATGGGTCTGGCCGTCGCGGTGGTGCTTGCCGTGGCCGCCGAGGCGCGGCTCTTGGAGAAGCAGACCCTGTGCGGTGGCTGTGGGCTCGGTGGAGGTGGAGGGTATGGCGGGGGTGGTGGTGCTGGGCTTGGTGGCGGCATCGGACACGGTGGCGGGCTTGGTGGCGGGTTCGGAAAGGGTGGAGGCGTAGGCGGCGGCGGAGGCCTTGGCGGTGGAGGCGGCTTGGGTGGTGGCTATGGCGGAGGGGCGGGAGGCGGTGCTGGTGGAGGCGGCGGTCTTGGTGGAGGTGCCGGAGGCGGTGAAGGTGGCGGGCTCGGCGGTGGCTACGGTGGAGGATCCGGTGGTGGACTTGGCGGTGGTGCTGGTGGTGGCTACGGTGGAGGAGCCGGTGCTGGAGGTGGCACCGGAGGCGGCTATGGCGGAGGAGCCGGTGGAGGTAATGGAGGCGGATACGGTGGAGGTGCCGGTGCCGGAGGAGGCTACGGTGGAGGTGCTGGAGGAGGCTACGGTGGAGGCGCAGGAGGAGGAGCCGGTGGTGGCTATGGAGGAGGTGCGGGTGGTGGCTATGGAGGAGGAGCCGGTGGTGGCTACGGAGGAGGTGCAGGTGGTGGCTATGGAGGAGGTGCAGGTGGAGGTTACGGCGGCGGAGCTGGTGCCGGCGGTGGTGGAGGTTACGGCGGTGGCGCTGGTGGTGGCATCGGCGGCCGTGTGTAAGGTTTCCACTTTCAAGTCCTTGAGAAACATGTGGAATTCGTGCAGATCGAGCTATGCACATGCTTGATTTCATATATATGCGGTAGTTATAGTTTACTGCCCAAGTGCGTGATGAGCAAGACAATAATTGTAATACTGTGATGGTGTATACGGTATATATACTTGTACCTTGCATTCCCTCGTGGAAATAAACAGACTGTGGATTTCATGCTTGCGTACCAGTTATGCATTTCCATTGCGGCCGTTCCAAAATGTTCTAGTGCAACCAAAATCGGTGAACTAACGATGCATTGCACATATTACTTCATGGTGGAAGCAATAATTAAAGTTTGCAAAATTTGGAGTCAGTCAGCTGGGCCATCAAATTAATTCTAGCTGTCGCTGTCTACCACAGGATTTCGAATTTCAATCAGAATTTAGCATTACTGATGCACCCCTGGAGTAGCATATTTTTTTAGATAATGGAATAAAATTCCTGCCTCTACACCTTTCAGTGTACATAGCAAAGGGTTACAATTGAGCACTTAGGCTCGCGCTTACATGAGTTCGAAGACTCGCACAGATGACTCCAACAAGAGTTCTAGACTCAAATCTAGAGACCGGACCAAACACCCAAAGGCAAGATAACTAATATAAAGCAGCACACTAAGAGCGATAAAGTACTAGGCTTCAATCCTATTAGTGAAACTCCAACCATTTCTTGCAAAGAAATCCATTGCCACTATTTCCATCTTCATGCAGCCCCGTTTTAACTCCTTTTGAGCTTCCTCTTTATGCAACAAGGACCATGTTCGGATCCAATATGTCATCCGGAAGATTACCTGCAAAAGAGTATTTGTTTTGGTTTTGCTAAACACCATGTCGTTCCTATTTAACCATAAAGTCCATAGGAGTGCCGCTACACCCACAAGAGATAGATGCTTGATTTTAGGCGAGAAACCTGCTAACCAAGAATCAAAAACTTGTGCAATGCAAGAAGGGACTTGCAACCCAAAAGTTATACAAATTCCACTCCAAATAAAATGAGCCACACGACAATCAAAGAACAAGTGTTGTATGGTCTCGTTGTTGCTACAAAAGCAACACTTGAGACTCCCTTGCCAATTCCTTTTTGCTAGGTTATCTTTAGTGAGGGTGACCCCCTTAGTAAGATACCAAAGGAAAATCTTGATCTTTAGAGGGATCTTAATGTTCCAAATTGGACTCCTAGTAGGCACAACCCCTCTTTGCATTATAGCCGTATACATAGTTTTGACAGAGAAGTTGCCACTACTATGTAAATTCCAAACAAAGACGTCCTTCCCATTAGCCAAAGGTACTTGAATGACCTTCGCCACTAGTGCATACCAATCATCAAGGTTAGTTCTCACAAGCGCTCTTCGAAAGGATACATTAAACGGGGTGGAGTTCACAACTTGTGCAACCGTGGCTTCCTTTCTTCTCACTAGGTTGTAAAGGTTCGGATATTGGGTTTCTAAGGAATTGTCCCCTATCCACACATCTTTCCAAAACCGAATCTCGGTCCCCTCATGAACTTTGAAGTGACCGCACTCGAAAAATTGATCTTTAACCTTCATAAGGCCAGACCAAAAATGTGAGTCGCCTGGTTTTTTACTCACTTGTGTGAGGGTTTTCTTAGACAAGTATTTCCTTCGTAGAAGGTCTTGCCATGTTCCATCCTCATTAATTAACTTGAAAAGCCACTTGCTTAATAAGCAAGTGTTTAGGACTTCCAAGTTTTGAATACCCAAACCTCCAAAATCTTTGGGTCTACAAACTATACTCCATTTAGCTAGTCTATATTTCCTTTTGTGTTCATCACATTGCCAAAAAAATCTTGATCGGTAGTAATCCAATTTCTTTAAAACCCCTTTAGGGACCTCAAAGAAAGAGAGCATGTACATAGCAAGACTTAGTTAAGACCGAATTGATTAGAACTAGCCGACCACCTACCGATAAAAGCTTCCCTTTCCAACTAGCTAATTTCTTTTGGAATTTCTCTTCGATTACTATCCAATCTTTGTTTGAAAGTTTCCTTGAGTGCATAGGAATGCCTAGGTAAGTAAATGGAGTTGAACCGATGTTGCACCCAAAGAGGGTAGAGTAATCTTCCTCAAGGTCCTTTGCCTTGCCATAACAATACAATTCACTTTTATGGAAATTGATTTTAAGACCCGAAAGCTGTTCAAACGCGCTTAAAACTAGTTTAAGGTTTTTAGCTTGGTCAATGTCATGTTCCATGAAGAGAATCGTGTCATCGGCATATTGGAGAATGGATAGACCATCATCCACGAGGTGTGGGATCACCCCGCGAAAATCCCCATTTGTCTTGGCCCTTTCGATGAGAATTGCCAGCATATCGGCCACAATGTTAAAAAGAAGTGGTGACAAAGGTTACATTACACATGCATATGTATACGTTCACTCATGAGTCGGATCAGTAGTAGTACGCCGGCAGCCAATCCTTGCCGTTGATGAAGTCGACGGTGAGGTACTTTGCCGCCTCTTCGTGGGTGAGCCGCTTCGACCAGGGCACGCGCTTGGACGCGTCGGCGCCCGGGCCGGTGCAGTTGTACTCGGCGAGCATCACGTTGGCGGTGCTGCCCGGGTAGCCGTAGCTGGTCCACCCGGCCGGGTTGACGGTCTTGGAGAGGTACATGTCGGAGAAGAGCACGCGCGAGTTGGGCTCGGTGACGCGGCCCAGGTACACCTCCCCGACGCCGTACACCTTGCCCTTGAGGAACACGAAGCCGCCGCTGTCCTCCTCCTTGCGGTTCTGCGCGGTGATGGATCCCTGGATCTCCGTTCGCCGGTCGGGCTTCACGAAGATCTCCGGGCACTGCACAAATTAAACACGACACGCCAACGTTTTAGGCGCTTACTTGTTGGTACCGTGAATGCGAGAGGGCGTGCCATGCATTATGACACTTGCCTGGAATATGGACTGCCCGTTGCCGAAGATGAAATCGATGTTGCCCTGGATGTAGCAGCTCTCGTAGTAGTGGCGCCCGGCGCTATCGAAGAGAGTGTGGTGGGGGCTGTAGAACGCGCAGTGGTAGAAGGCCACCTTGTCGCCAGCGACCATGGTGGCGACGGTGCGGATCTCTGAGTTGGCGATCAGCCCTGCTCTGGCGCTGTTCTGTAATACCATCACACGAGCGCGTACGTAGTGGTCAGAATAAATTGTTGTATCAAAAAAATAAATGAAAGAGATATGCAAGAAAAAAAAGGATCACTGGGGAACACGGACCCTGAAGCTGATGCCGAAGACGATGACATTGTCAGCGTTCACAGTGAACGCGGCGGACTCGGCGTTGTCGATGGAGGCAGACTCGTGGTTGATGGAGGTCCGGCCCTTTCCGTTACCCCTCACGAAGATGAACGGCTTGTTCTCCGGGATCACAACTTTCCCGCTGCATGCAGACATGCTCACGTTTTTCAATTTACAGATTCAGCTTGGGCCACACAAAAAAACTATTTGTGCATACTTGTGCAAAATCCTGATTAAATGATCTTAGGAACAACCGAGAGAAAAAAAAAGAACACCGGAGAGGAAAAAGTCGCATGCCTGTGGACGCCGGAGCGGAGGTGGACGATGATCCACTCGGAGTTACCGACCGGCACGGCGTCGATGGCGGACTGCACGGTCTTGAACTCCTCCTCCGGGCCCACGATCAGCGTGCGCTTCGCCTTGATCTTGTCGGTGAGGAGGGGCCCGTTGACGATGTCGTCGCTCTTCTTGGCAAGCTTTGACTTGGCGTGCGCGCTGTCGGGCAGCGACGAGAACGCCGCCGCCGCCGCGGCGACGGCGACCAGGACGGGGAGGAGGCACGGGCGGGCCATCGGTGCGCGCGCGTGCGGGTCTGCAAGGTTAGGTTACCTAGTTTCCTAAAGCAATGCGCGGCAGGGGCCGGAGCTCTTAACGCGGCTCTGTGTTTCTGGCCGTTCGCTGCCGGCGTGAAGGGGAAGGCTGGGAGAGAAATGCGGGGATGTGCTCATTAAGCAGGTTGAAAGTTGAAACTGAAGAAACTGCCGTGTCACCTTGTCCATCTGGATGGGCTCCTCAGGCCCACGGGCTTCATAGTTTGTTTGATCCACAACGCAGTGTGAACTGTGAAGCAGAGCGTCGCGTGCCGAGTTCTTTCTTCTTCAGACTTCTTAACTTTATTCAGAAATCAAAGCTCGTTAGCATGAGTTGCGTACAGATGCCGCCATGGATCTTGAAATGGTCCATGTCTTGCTAGAAGTGAATGAATTGCTGGATCAGACACCTATTACATTTGTACGTGATGAAAGTAGTAGTGGAATAAATTAAATGTACCTATTAAAGGAATGCCTTTGTGTTAAAAAAAAGATTGAGTTCTTTGTGTCTCTTAAATTTTTTTACAGCAAACAGTCAAACACTGACCTGGAATTCAATGAGAATCATCTCTGATTTAGAAGGAGGTTGCTTCCTGTGATCTAATAGTATTATTAAATAATAGGCAAAATTTGCTTAGGACACTCTAAAAGTGTGGTATTTGCTGAAAGACATCGATTTTTCTTTAATTTACTGGTGGACACTGCAACTTTGTGGACACATTTGCTATGGCACGCTTCTGTAATATCAAGTAGTTATTTTAATATTTCTATCTTGTTACTTGAAATACATTAAAAGTTTAAACTTTGCTATCCATGTGTTTTTTAAAAGAATTTTTCCCAATCATCTAAATACATTTTCATTTGGTAAAATGTTAGTTTTATAAATCTCACTATATGAATAATCGAAAAAGATCTTTGATAAAGTTTGTCATGTGTAAATCCCCTTCAGTCCATTATAAAGTTTCAAGGCAAATCTGCACATGATTTTTTATGTTCCCTAGTCACATATTAAAAATTTGACCAATGGTTAAAATTGCAGAGTACACTCCATTATCTGAAGTTTGGCCAAAACGGGTAGGGATTCTACCGTTCGTGAATTACACGGCCAATTTGTGGTAAAAACGTCATGATACTGGGATCTACTAAAAGAGTTGTACGATACAATAGTACCTTGCAAAGCTGGCCCTATTGAACTCTTTGCCTCATCAGATCAGCACAATGTAGAAGAAGAAGCAGAGAAAATGAATTCGCAAGAAACTGCGCAGTGACATAGATTCAGGAAAGAGGAGGACGGGCAAGTAAACGTAGCAGCAGGAAAAACAAAAGAAGCCACTGCACTGGGAAAGTAAGAAGTAGCCATGGACTGCAATGGCAACTTTGACTGCCCAGTGTGGTTGCTTGCACGCATCGTCACCCACGCCATCACGCATAGTTTTGACACCCCTTCTTGCTTTGTTTCCATAGCAGATGATTCCTTTTTTTTCCTACTGGCACCATCTTTGATCCATTTGCCTTGCAGTAAAACGCAACACGCATCAGTTTGTAGTTACCATGGACCATGTCGCAACTTGCATCGATCATGAGATCCATCCGGGAGCAGCAGCAGCAGATCGATATGCCGTGACGCAGTTAATATTACAGTTAATGGCGTCCCTGCAGGACCCAGGCCCTTGTTTGATTTCCAAAGCAAGAGTAAATAAGATCTGTGTCGACTGCTGCTCCTCTCGTCTCCGGATCATGTTCACGCAAGACAACCGGCCGCAGGTGACGCTTCCCCGCTTCGCGCTGCACGCTGCCGCGCGCGCCCAGCGTCCTAAGAAGAATCAATGCCCGTCAGGCCCATCCACCTAAATTCAGTCCCGTTTCAGGGCCTGGTGCTCGTATAGCCCGATGCGCTATTCAGGGAAATTTTCTCGCACGGGCATAGGGCGATGAGCTGCACGGGTCTGTCTCCTATAGAAGTGAAATATTGGCGCCACTCCAGTGCCGAGAGCTCACGGGTGCCTGATGAACGCGTGCGATTTCAATGACGAGGGAGAAATGGTATAATTGGTTCATATGGAAACAGTGTCATGTGAGTTTTTATTGTTGTGGCAACGACCGTCGCGGGTCACACCTTCCCTGCTCGCTAGTCTTGCCTTCTTTCTTGGCTGCTCTGTTTTGTCTCCGTGACTCCATCTGTGGAATTGGGTGGGTTAATTAACATCTGCGGGCACCATTCAAACCTATTGTTTCGTTCATTTTTATTTCCCTGCCCCCTATGTTCTGTTTCTCCTGTCGTGTACTCCTATAAAGCAGGCAGCTCTTCCTTGGCTCACACCCTCAAAGTAAACTAAGGACCAAGTGAGCTACCAGTAGGTCGCAAGCCAGAACCCTACCTGTTCATACCATTGCCTTTTCCCTGCCCATTTCTTGTCTGCTCACCTCATCCTACCTCTTCCCCAGTGTGAAGTTCTTGCCTCCTCAATGCGTCCTCCACACGAGTGGCAGCCAATGTCCGGACTGGCCTCTCGTTTCGCTCTACTGGCCTGGCTCGCCGCGCTTGCTTGTACAGTCGTTGCCGGTGCCGGCACGCCGCCGATGTTCATCTTCGGCGACTCGCTCGTGGACGCCGGCAACAACAACTACATCGTCTCCCTGTCGAAGGCGAACTACCCCCGAACGGCATCGACTTCACCGGCCATCAGCCTACCGGCCGGTACACCAACGGCCGTACCATCGTCGACATTCTAGGTGACGGGCGCCTACATCTTCTTTGCCTGAGTTTTACCGTTACCTTCTTTGCCCGAACTTTTACGGTTGCTCTTCGGTTCTTTGCCTGAGGTTTACCGTTACAACGCATTGCCCTCCTGAAACTTTGCTCAACGCTCATTGTGATCTTGGATGTTCCAGGGCAAGAGTTGGGGCTTGGAGGATTGGTGCCGCCGTACATGGCCCCCGAGACCACTGGCGACGCTCTGCTGAGAGGCGTCAACTACGCGTCCGGCGGCGGAGGCATCCTCAACCAAACCGGCAGTATCTTCGTCAGTAACTCTACACAGAACTTTTTCAGTGTTCTATCTGCATTGCCAAGTCTCTGTTTCCACCCCATTCTCGTTCCCGCGTAATTTGAGTGCGAGGCTGTCATTGCCTCGGCGTGAGCCACTTCTCCAGTCTCTTCTCTTCTGCATGAGCACGCAGCTAACCAATCGCCGGCTGCATGACTCCACCGAAGCAAACGGATACTGTAAACTATCCTTTTACAGTTTAACTGTCAGTCAAGATAATTTAACCGTCTGTAAATTTTTAAATCAGAGACAATGTCATTGCTTTACTGATGTTGTTGATACCAAATCTGCCTTAATTTATCTTGGAGCAGGGCGGGCGCTTGAACTTGGACGCCCAGCTCGACAACTTCGCCAACACCCGGCAGGACTTGATCGCGCGGCGCGGCGAGGTGGCCGCGGCGAGCCTGCTCCGGGGCGCCATCTTCTCGGTCACCATGGGCTCCAACGACTTCATCAACAACTACCTGACGCCCATCTTCTCCGTCCCCGAGCGCGCCACGACGCCCCCGCCGGCCTTCATCAACGCGATGCTCGCCAAGTTCCGGCAGCAGCTCACGGTAAGTTTTCTGCCCGCTTGATGCGGATTTTTGCAGCGTGTGGCGAACGTGCACGTAGTTTGTGATGATTCGTGCCTCTCTTGGTCTTGCTGCAGCGGCTGTACCTTCTGGACGCCCGCAAGATCGTGGTGACCAACGTTGGTCCTATCGGCTGCATCCCGTACCAGAGGGAGACGAACCCGTCGGCCGGCTCGGCCTGCGCCGCGTTCCCGAACCAGCTGGCGCAGTCCTTCAACCGGAGGCTCAAGGCCCTGGTGACCGAGCTGGGCACCAGCCTCCCCGGCTCCCGCTTCGTCTACGCCGACGTCTACCACATCTTCACCGACATCATCTCCAACTACAGATCCCACGGTACCGAGCGCGGTTGCCACGCGGAAGATGGGAACTGGAAACGTTTGTGCGAAACCGTGGTGATTGATTGTTGAGTTCGCCTTGTTCGTGTGCTTGCAGGGTTCGAGGTGGCGGACTCGGCGTGCTGCTTCGGCGCCGGCCGGTTCGGCGGGCTGGTGCCGTGCGGGCCCACGTCGCGGTTCTGCGCGGACAGGTCCAAGTACGTGTTCTGGGACCCCTACCACCCCAGCGAGTCCGCAAACGCGCTCATCGCCCGCCGGATCCTCGACGGCGGCCCCGCCGACATCTCGCCGGTCAACTTGCGGCAGCTGGTCAAGGATTGATCCATCGGTCTCACTGGTTCTGGCTACTCGCGATCCATTTTTCATCAAGAGATCTGATTGGACAAATTGGCAATTCGTCCCCAATTGTAACTTGATCCGTGCTTAGTTGGCTAGGATGGTCTTGTCGTGTCTCTTTTCATAGTTTGTCTCTGTACCCGTTGGAATTCTTGCGTCGAGAACCCGTAACGTAATTCTTTGGTGGTTGGAAGTTTCCAACTCGAAACAAAGTCTGTCGAAACGCATCGGCTGAAACCAATTGGGCGTGAATTGGCAACTGTCCTGATGAACAGTCTGTAATTCCTTGGGGTGTTCAAACCAAGACGAACCATGTTTTCGTCGCAACGTCTCTCAGCGGTGCTTGACATCAGTATCAGCTCCACGGCTCCACGCTGACAAAGGACGCGTCACCAACGTTATCACTTATCCGGAGTGGCGCTAGATAGGACCCACATGCCAGTGACAAAGTGCCCCACGTTCCATGACGCGGGCTCCACGTTCAGTCTATCTTTTTTTTTTTTTTTTTTAAATCACGTTCAGTCTATCTACGAGAGTCAAAAGGGCCGAAAACAGACCCGCACAGCAAGCCACCCGAGACCGGTACACCAAACCGAGACGCTAACCCAAGCAATCAGACAGCATGGGCGCCGCATCGCCGGACTCCGGCGACCTGATCCTTGTGGAGCCGGCGAGGCCGGGATCTCCTGTCGCCGTGGTGACCATCAACCGGCCCGGGGCGCTGAACGCGCTCACGCGGCCGATGATGATCTCCCTGGCCACGGCGTTCCGGCAGCTGGCCGCGGACGACGGCGTCGCCGCGATAGTGCTCGCGGGTCGGGGCCGCGCGTTCTGCTCCGGGGTCGACCTGACTGCGGCGGAGGAGGTGTTCAAGGGCGACGTCAAGGACCCTGCCGCCAACCCCGTCGCGCAGATGGAGCTCTGCCCCAAGCCCATCATCGGCGCCATCGCCGGGTTCGCCGTCACGGCCGGGTTCGAGATCGCCCTTGCCTGCGATATCCTCGTCGCCGGCCGCTCTGCCAAGTTCCTGGACACCCACGCCAAGTGCGTTCCTTTCCCCTACCTATTTTATTTCATGATCTGCCAGAAAGTCAGCATACCGATATACCATTACAGCTTGGCTTAACAGTGTCACCATAATATAGCAGTCTTCTTTATCTATCCATCTAACTGTTTCTCATGAAGCTTCTGTAATTAAATCTTGTTCTAGGTGATCTTTATACATATTCTAGTTTGCCAGAGTGCTACGGGCTTGGAATTGCAAACATACCTTTTGCTAAGGGGGAAAACGTTGCTAAGTTTGGTTGTTTGAAAGATGTGGATAAATAGGGGTAGTAATAATGCTGTAAAACATAAGATTGTATGGAAATAGCTATACAAGAAACATGCATTCCTGCAATTTTCAGAAGATGGAAAATATGATGCTGGTATTTTCCCTTTGCTCGGCCAGAGTATGCGTTCAAGTGCTGCATATGTGCTCCATTTAGAGCAACCACACTCTTTCGGTGCTTCAAACATCAAATCAAAGACATAGAACCACCGGTGCCTCGTTTTTAAGTTTGGCCACAGTCATGGCACCGATGCTTGAAAAAAGAAGACCCGCCAAATTGATGTGCAATGACACAGGAAGTAGAGAGAAAAATTCCATTCACCCGGTGCTTCTACGTTCATGGATGCCTGCCTTTTCTCTTCAATGCCTGGAAAAAGTTGGAAAAAATGGTTTGAAGCACTGCCCAATGTGGGTGCTATTAGCTTCAGCCAATACTTCTAGACCTTCCTACCTATAACTTATGACACTGCTTGGGTTCATGGTACTGCCATCTTACTTCATTTCAACCGTTGTGCTCTAATCAGCTTTTGATCAATGTGATGTAGGTTTGGAATATTTCCTTCATGGGGTTTGTCACAGAAGCTTTCTCGTGTAATTGGCCCCAACAGAGCACGGGAGGTGTCACTAACTTGTATGCCCATTACTTCTGAAATGGGCGAGAAGTGGGGCCTTGTTAATCACGTTGTCGATGACAATCAGGTGCTGAATAAGGCAATAGAGGTTGCTGAGGCCATCGCAAAGAATAATCGCAACTTAGTTGTGTTGTACAAATCAGTTATAAATGATGGGCTCCAGTTGGACCTCGAACATGCTAGAGCACTTGAAAAGGTACAGACTGTTACATTCCGAGGTTCAAAAACCTTACATCTTGCTCAACAATTATACTGACAATTTTTGTTTATATATGAACATGGTAGTAATTTTTTTTTAAAAAAAGTACTTTTTTGTTCATGTTGTTAACCACAAATCCACAATGCATATTCAGTGGAAAACTTCAGGTACATTTAGGACAATCAACAATTAAATAATAATAAATGTCTGCCTAGTGCCCTCAAATGCCTCAAGATCTGTTGGACACATTGGCTCCATTTTTGGTGATGATATTTAACAACAGTTTGTAGCTAAGTTTATTGTTTAATGCTTACCAGTTGATGCTCAAAAGCTGACATGCTGTATATAGCTTTGTAGTGCTAATGGAAACAACAACAAAAGAATGGTGATTGAAATATTATTGATGTGGCCATATTCAACAAACTCATATGATCTCATTACCTTCATGGTTACAGGAGAGAGGTCACAAATATTACACTGGAATGACAAAGGAGCAATTTGCGAATATGCAGAAATTTATACAGGGCCGGAGTTCTAAACCATCGTCAAAGCTGTAGCTTCCATGTTCTGTATATTACTGAATGTTCCATGTACTAATTACAGAAGTTGCAAGTCTTTTAGACAATCTGAAAACTAAACAACATCGTGTTACCTACAGTGTGTCATCTCGTGTATAAGGAATGCCACGTTCTTTTAGACTTGAAGTGGGCAATCGGAGTTCATCATGGTTTAAACTTGTGTTTCAATCAGCTGACCTCTGTTGCTCTTGCATCCGTTTTTATTGGTAAAAAGAGATAGTTTCCGGGATACACTGCCATTTCCCCCTATTGTTCTGTATCTGGTTTGACGAAAAATTGTGTAGCAAATTGAATGGTATCACCAATCTGTCTAAGATTTTGAAATCTAATAATGGTGTGGGCTGTGGGAAACCTTGGCAGAACTGCCCCCAAGAAAGTGCAACAAACTACAACGTTCACCATGGAAATGTTGGCAATAGTTAGTCACGATAATGTACAGATAGTACAAAAGTGATTTGGTTTGATTGTTCCAAGCGCCTTCAGGTGGAAAAATCACTTCCAAGAAAAATGATCCCTTATTGGAGTTGGAGTATCATTTTTTGCTAGTCTTTTACTTGTACTACAAAGGCTCTTGCTCTACACACCAAAGTTTAGACAGTGCAAATCACTAATGCACCAGCAAAAAGGAGTCAATATACAGCAAAAAAGAAAACGAAAAATCAATAGTATCAATAACATTCTTTTTTAGTTTCAGGCTGACGTGACAGGAACCTAAAAGCAATAAGAGAGCAATCTTTTCTACTCACTCCGGTATTTAATTATTGTCGTAGATGATTTTTCTTGTTGATCATTCCTTTTATTCAAAATATTTGTTTAAATATACAAAATCATAAGCTAGGTTTCAACTTTCATTGATGATTGAATAAATTGTAATAAAATATTTTTTTAATATGACGAATGGTCAAAATAACTACAAAAAGTCAATGACATCAACAATTAAAAACAGGAGGGAGTACTATTATTTACTTCAGATGCACAGTAAGAGAGTCATTTTATTAAGCTGGGGAATTTTATTAACAAATCATATTTGTCAGCACTATCAATTGTGGTTTGGAAAGAGGGGAAAGAAAAATATCGTCTGCGTCAGCGCGTTAGTGTCCGCCCACTCATTATGGATTATCATCAATGAATACTGAGTCAGTTACATGTACGGGCTGCTTACTGCTTCTCTGTATCTACATATAACCCAAAACTGCGTTGAGGCCCCAAAGTGTACAACAGTGTCAAATCATACTTTCATGCACATTAACAGACTCGACAGCCAGACCTCGTTCATCATCAGTCGCAGGTTTGACCATTATCTAATAATGTTAGCGAACAGGTGAAGAGAAGAAAATAACCAGCGAGTACACAAGAAATCCAGCCAGAAGGATTCCTCCATATACAAAGGCCTGAGATGACTGCTTTGGAAGACTATATTCAATGCTACAGCACTTCATCTTCTCTCTCTCAGCATATATAATACGTTCTACATACCTGCTCACAAGAAAAATGGTCAAAAACATAGAAGAGTATGAAAAATGAGTGAATTGAACAAGGTCTTCCTTTTGAAACAAGAGTCCCAATAAGGTGGCTCAGAAACATACTGTTGTGTAAATATAGTGCTCTGCAGGATGTCAGAACTGTTTTGGTATGCATCCACCAGATGATGGTCATACAGCAAGGAAGATAAGTCCACAAGTTGTCCTTCAAGTCTCTAAAACAGCATAGAAGGGGGGAAAGTATCAGAACAAGATAAGACACAATCATACTGTAAGTACATACTAGTACTATATAACGCAATACACAAAATATATACTTACATCCAGGTACTCCTCCAACCTTTCGACAAGACTATGAGGAAAGGGCTCTGGCAACGTGGTTACCTTCTTGTAGAATTTCTCTACCCATAACTCAGTGCTAGACTTGTTTTTATTACCTTTAACTAGTTCTCCTAATGGTGTTTTAAGATGCTCTGATGCGAAAGATTGAACGGTCTGCACCAAACCAAATGCAATGGTTAATGGTTTAAGTGCATGTGGAGAAAATAAGCAAATGAAAACAAGTTAAAACGAATGTGTAATGACCTGTGATGTGTCTCTTATTTTGCGAAGGGCAGCATCAACTCGGGCATAAATTGTAGTTCTCTAGGCACATTAAAAAAACTGGTTTAGTAGAAAATAGATAAGAAGGCACTTAACATCTGAAGGAAACCAAATTTATACTGGCGAAATGTATATAAAAACATGGAATTTATGCAATGATGTTTATGCAGCAGTAAGTATAAAATTTCTCCAGACTGGGAAATAAGAAATGGGGTGGCAAAACTTGAACTCATTAGATACTTGATAGTTTGTGTTACTATGTACCACCAGAACCATATAAAAGCAGAAAAGCTGTTCTATTAAAGCCTCATATGGACATAGGGCATACTGCCACTATAACCCCCTCCTCACATTTTAGGAAATTTAACTTATTGTTGCTAACATTATTACCAGTGCAACATCCTGAAGAATTTGACTGATTTGGGAGGTGTTTGAGAATGGTCCAAAAGGATGACAGCCTGCTGCCCAGAGCCAGTTCACTATAGGTCTTTCATGAATATGTGATGCCCTTTCATATGGGGCACTCAGACCTCCAACTGCTGAAGCCAAACCAGCCAAGATATGGCGTTGTGCAAGAGATGGGACAGCAAACTGCCTAGTCGTTTCTGATACATAGCTGCAACATCAAACGAATTATATAAATATAGAAGCAATCTGATCCATACAATACAAAAAACCATGGGGAAGTTTTGTCTGCAATGAAAGATTTAACATACCTTAGAGGAATCTTTTCATTCTTGTGCTCAAGCACAATAACAACATCTTTACTTGTCCAAACAAGACTTTCCTCTTCCATGAGAAGCTCAGCATCAACATCAGCCAATGACAATACAAACCTGTTAGGTCAGAAGTTCTCTTACACGAGGTTGATAATACATAAATTTTTATATCATCAGTAGATTTGAAATTTAGCATACAGATTTATTTCGTAATACTTTTGTGACCATATGCATCATTTTCAAAGGAGGGGTAGCATGGTAGAACACTACAGCTGGATATATTTTGTGTGTAAGAGAGCATTACTTACACAGGTATCACCCTGGTTCCATAAGTTCTGTAAAGACTTCCATGTTTCTTCTTTCCAGTCCCTCTCTTGTCTTTTTTATTCTTGGGCATATAAGATTCCCATAGGGGCCTGTGCTTAATAGAATCTTGCACATCATCTTGTTCATCAGTCCAATGCTGCCATTGGCACACACCCAGAAAAATAAAACATAATGAAGAGTATATCAAAGGAAAGTTTAAAAAAAAGTATGGGAGTTAGGAAACAGAAAGTCGCGGGCATTTCCTACAGAAAGTATTACCTGCTTCAGGAAATATCTACTCGAAAGAGAAGGATTTGCCACCTCTAATAAACCAGCAGACAGCACATCAGCAGAGCGCTCCATTTCCTGTGTAGATTCGAGAGCAGACCATTGGAATGCTGGATTTGAAATTTAAGATAAAACAAGAACTTTTGACCTATCTCTGCGATTCCCACTCTTTTGTACCATCTTCGTACTCTTAGAGACTTATTTGGCGATTGCCTTATAGAATACAACTGATGCCAACAATTCTCTTAATTGAACTAGATTCATCCCTTTGTTAGTTGAATGTGCCAATTATGAATCATGTAGCTATCCAGAAGATAGGAACTATGGACAAACGTCCAAGTATAGTACTTCTCTACATGACTTCCTGTTCAAAGACATTAATCTCTTGAAACTTGAAAGTTAGGTGAAGGTCTTTCGTAAGTAAAAATACATGAAAATTCCCATTTAAGAATTGGCAAGAAACACGTACAAGACTTTTGGGTATGTTAAGATACACATAACTGCAAATGTTATTGGCCATTCAGATATGAGCATTTACACGCCAAAATCTGCATACCTCTTTGAGAATTGCTCCATCCAAGTATGTTTTAGTACGGACGTGAAATCGACCATCAGTCTTTGTTTCATGAAGGGAATGACTACGCATTGCTTTTGAAACTGCAACAGCTAACTGTTCATGTTGGTGCAGTGCATGCGAACCAGAAATAATTATTACCTCCTGACCAGGGTGCAACATCTTTTTAACCTAAGAAAATGAGACAATAAGAAAATTTGGACATATAATACCATGTAATAATCCAACTCAGAACTTCAAATACAATTCATTTATATACTTTGTGGCCCCAGATCAACACCATATCTGCTTCTTGAAAAACTTGCAGAAACATATTTCGCTAAGCTAATGTTAATGGTATTCTTTTTCAGCTAATAGAGGTCACATGACACTCACCTTTTAGATTTAACACATGCTGGAAATAAAGGTCCTGTTTAGAACAGCTCCAGCTCCCAGATCCATGGTGGAGTTGGTGTTTATTGTTAAGTTACTATGCACCAACCGCACCCAAAAGCCTAAGCTGATCCTTTCCCCATCAGCTTAGGCATGTTACAATGCACCAACTAGTTGCATCCAAAAGCCTAAGCTGATAGGGAAAGCTGTGCAATTCACTTATGGTTCAACATTTATAAGATAAAATGAAGTGTCCTAGATTTTTAGTCAGTTTAAAAGAAAAATACAACAACAACAACGAAAAGGAGAGACCCAAAAGGAACACAAGACAAAATGCTTTGTTGTTGTTGTTGTAAAAGAAAAATACAATGACCTAACAAAAAACCCTTATTCACAGCTCGCGATCCATGGATGGAGCTAGATATGAGGCTCCAAGAAATCAATGGATTTTTTTAGCCAGAACTCTGCCTGGCAGTTTCAAAATTTCCTAGCATGATATGTAGTATGACAATGGAAAATCATTTGCTTTGCTTTGCACAATTGCTTGATATTTCTGTCACATAAGTGGCACTGCCGATGAAATGCTGATACCATGGATTCCAGCAGTATTGACAATTATTAACCATGGTGGCATTTGTGATTGCTCAATTTACACTGCTCATGATTATATACTTTTAATGGCAATACCAATATGTATATCACATAAGTGGCACTGCCGATGAAATACTGATACCGTGGATTCCAGCAGTATTGACAATTATTAACCATGGTGGCATTTGTGATTGCTCAATTTGCACCAGTGCTCAAGATTATATACTTTTAATGGCAATATTATATAGTATATGTTCCCCTTATTCATAGAAGCAAACAATGCTTATCATAAGTGATGATATGTGTGTTGTTGTTGCTGATTCTATCACAGGAATTATTCAACATCGAATGGGGGAAAGTGCAAACAGTGAGGTCAGTCTCAAAACTTAGAAGTTACTTGCTCAAAAGAAGTTAACTAACCTCCCGTTCAATAGCTTGAACATCTATACTGTAGTTATGACCTGCTTGGAGAATGTTGTACCTATTGTGGTTCTGTAGCACGATAATAGGTATAAGCAACCTCACTGTCATGTCAACTGTTTCGAATCTGAATTTCAGGGAGAAGAAAAGGGTAGCATTAGAATAATTTCAAATATCGAATGATGCTTAAACTACGCATACATGTATCTCATGGGCCATGTCACCATGACATAACTCTGATTTGAAACAATTTATACTTCATTATAACTGGTGAATCAGTCCTGACATGCAAGGTTAGATTTGCTGCCAAACTACATTAAAATACATGATGTTGATATATACTTCACTAGGGTAGGGGTAAGCAGCAAGCTAGTGAAATATGAAAATAAAAAGTTAACAGAGTGTTCTAATTAGCCTTCAGGCAAATAGATAAAGATACATATGAGGAATTTAATAAAAAAACTGACCACACCCAGGTAAATGATTTGTTCTAATATAATCTTCAGTTGTGAGCTTATTCTTGTTTTCACTAAAAATGCAGTAAAGCAAACACTCCATATAACAGATTGCAAATTGGCTTTGTCACATCAAGAGAACAATGACCATTTCAATAATAGATCACGTGAAATGTACCTTACATCAGGAGCTATCACATGCTCAATGGTAGTTGAAATTAAACCTCCAAGCTGTCCTATGAAAATATCATGTGTTGATGGATCACTTGGAGCAGCAAGTCCCCTAGGGAACATTATTTGTGATAATCGTGGCAATGACCTATAACTGACACTGCCTTCTTCAGTTTCTATTTTACCATATGTACAAGGGCCTGCTGAAAGATCTATGACAACAAACCTGCAAGGACCAGTACAGTCATTGTTTACAGCTTGCGTGATTTAGTTGCAACTGCTTGAACAAGCATCATAATGGAAAAAAAAACTAATCTGCAAAGATTAACAGTACAGTAGGATAACATCATGCATAGAAAATAATCTATTGCATGCATTTATTATAGCAAATAATCTATTGCATGCATTCAGTATAGCAAATAATCTAGCATCCAATGATTCAAAGAAACCAGCGTTTCAATTTCTCATTTTTGTTTAAATCTCAACACAGCCTACCCTGACTTGCTTGGGACAAAAGATAGAAACCATTGTCTTTAGGCAAATTCGTTTTCCTAATTATTTCCTCTATATGCACATGTTTTGTAGTTTCCCATGTTTACCTCCTCTCTAATACTCATTGGAGCAAACTATCAAATAAAATGACAGAAATAAGTATCAGAAAGGTTTACAATTACAGGTGCATCTGGCGATTACTGAAAGAATGTGGATTTGGCGCCCAGGGGAGCTGGTGCCCTCAACATCCTCACCGTCAGCTCCCCTGTTCGTGATTCGTATCTCACGGGAAGTCACGGCGCCGTCATCCGTAACCAACCCCCCCCCCCCCCGCCCCCCCCCCCCACACCCTTGGCGTGGTGCTCTAGCGAGACTGGTTGTGGCAGCGCACGCGCCGCCTCATTATGGCCCACCGCCGGTCCTCCCATCACCCCCTAGGAATCTCTTCTACAGAAGAAACTCCCAACCTTCAATGCTAACCTCAGAGAGGGAGGAGAGGGAGAGTGAGAGAGTCGATGGAGGAGAGGGCACAGCTCTCAGCCCCCGGACACGCCGCCGGCTGTCCGCCATATCTGCAGAGAGAGAGAGAAGCCCAGGAGGAGGCTGTTCGTTTGATGGAGGTAAAAGTGAGGGACGCAAGTGGAGCTAGCCTGCTGGGGCCCACCACATGAGTGAGATAAATATTTGGAGCTTTACTGGTGGGTGACGGTACAGTTCATGGCCGTGAAAGGGCGCGCGCCCAGGTGGGTGCCGAATAATTACCGTTACTGAAAACAGGTGAGATGCCAGACCTTGACTACTTAACACCAAGGAATAAGCTTTATAGAATAATAATGGAGAAAAGGCCATATTATTTCCATTATACGGCAAAAAAATGCACCTGTCAGAATAACTGCATACTCCCTCCGTTCACATTTACATGTCATTCTAGCCTTCCTCACTTTTCTCCCATTACATGTCATTCTCGTTTCTCAATGCATCTTTCCCTCTTCCAATGCAATATTCCCTCTTTCCACTACACCTCTATCTCTCTCCTCCTCGTTTTCAGTGCACCCACTCTTTTCACTTCTCCTTAATTCCCGTGCCCAAGTCCAAAACGACATGTAATAATGAACGGAGGGAGTAGTCAACAGTACATATAACGGCAATCTAAAGTGGTGGCATTGAAGGTACTACCTTCACTCCGAGGGATTGGATTCCCATGGTAAGTTGGTAACAATGATGGATCTAATGGAGATGTTAGTTCTACTCCAGTCACAAATACGAGCAAGATACAGCTAAACTTTTTAATAACTTTCAAATATTTTGTTTGGACACATCAAAAGTATGCAAATATCAGTTCCAAAAAGTAATTCCATAGACTTACCATTTTTTATTTGGTGAATATATTTCAAAAGAAAATAGTGGTCAAATACACACAATGGAAACTGTGCCATGTCCACATTGTCAGGTATTTTTCTCCAGAGAAAGGAACAAATATTCTTCAGTTTTATTTCCATTTGTGCTGATGTTTTTTACTGTGAATAAATTCAATTTTATAGGTTTTTACAATTTTCAACATCTCGCTGAAGTGTCAATATCATTTTGTGTACAACTACTTACATGAGGAATTCTCCTAGCTTGCTCACAGCAACAGATCAGGAAAAAGAAATTAACAGGCCACAAACAAAAGGATGAACTGGCAATGTGTATGTGCACAATCTTTATAAAGTGAAGCAACTGGCAGTTAATGCTGGCACGGTAATTTTGATCGAGATTATTTTGTGGATCATTGTTGTATTGATAATCTAGTCGCATGGGGTTACTTTCTGTAACCATAGCGAAAATATGTTTTCTAGAGAAGCGAACAAGCTTGTAACGAGAAAGCAGTAGATTAGGAAAATCATCACCTTCCAGAACTCAGCCAAACTTGAGTTGCCCCACCGCCATTGTAACGGTACCGATAGATGTAATCTGCTTCTTGCTTTTTTAGCTCTTGTTCTGTTAGTCTACCAATTGTACCATACATTAAACTATCAAGATCAACTTCTTTGTTCCGAGGATCCATTCTAACCTGCCAAAGAAAGTTGTTAAATTGTTATGATACTATATATGATTTTCAAAAACCCAAGAAAGAAAAATGGTTATTGAAAGCAACATCTTTTTTCCTATAACATTAGTACGGATAGTAATGCACTGATAGTCTTTTAGGAATTCCTAGACATTTCCCAGATGTTACAGGGGAGAAATTTATTCGAGAAATTCAAATAACTCTACTCTAGATTGATGAAAATGCCTTAAAATTGAGTATGTACGTTTTTTGCAACTTATTAAGGACGTAGTTTAACAAATTTATTTCTTTATAAATATCCAATAAAGGCCTCAAGAGGCAGAGGAAGACCAAACTTGACTTGAGAGGAGTCTGTGAAGAGAGACATGAAGGATTCAAATATCGTGAAGGGGCTAGCAATAGATAGGAGAGCATGGATACTAGCAGTACACTCTACACATGCCCGAACCTTAATCTTTGGTTTCCTCCCTATTTAGCCTTCTCTTTTTGGTTTATTGCTCTTTTCCTCTCTTATTTTCTCCTCTTTTTCTATCTTTCTTTTCTTTTGTTTGTCTTTTCGTATTGGGTTTGTGGGTTTCATCTCTAACCTACCCCAACTTGCCTGGGACTAAAAGGCTCAGTTGCTGTTCTTGTTCTAGGGGAATGGAATATAGTGTTAAATGTGAGTCCCTGTACCTTATCAAAATTAACAACAAATATTGCAACAGGTACAGGCCGGTCCATCTCATTTGCAGAATAGCCAGGCTCCATGTCAAAAATGAACGAGTATAGCCTCTGAAATATAGGCTCGACTGTAGTTGCTTCTACCTCAAATAGAGGGACTTCTCGACCGTATTCACTCTGCAAGGAACAAAATGGTTAGCGCATGCATTGTGTCGATTCTGATATAAATAGCAGCTGATCACCATAGAGTAGGGAAATAATACATTTCTGCTTACCTCTCTGGCGGTTCCTGCAGGTAGCATTGCCTCCTTTAGTGATTTCTCAAGAGAAACCAGCTCAGGTTGTCCAGCCTATCGAAGTGATTTCATATCAGAACTGGATCAAAAATAGGATAGCACAATTGTAGAAGAAAAATCATTGTAATATGAAGAAAGCACTACCGCTATGACATTGTACATAATATGATGCTCGATATCAATTTGCTCTCCGGTCTCAAAACATGAGGGCCTGTGAAATGGGAAGCTCGTCTTCAGGAATTCTTCAAGCTTGTGCCCATCCAAAGGGTATCTGTACCCACCATCGCCATTGAAACCAATAAGGACAACATTAACCTCGAGAGGCACTTGAAATGGAACCTGAATTATGATTATGTTCTCAACGGATTAATTATGATCATTGTAAATCTGAACCTCAATAAAAAAAAAGAATTACATGTTTCACACAAATAACAGAGCAAAGCAAAAAAAAAAAAACCATGTTTCAAACAACCATGAGAGCAGGACAGCAATGAATAATTAAAGTGTAACATATCATTGTATTTTGATGTCTTTAATCAGGTTGTAAAAGGGATTACAGATAAGGGCACCAAAATGTAAAAGCACTAGCATGACTGACAACTGCTTAATTACCCAATATCACTTAAGGTGAATGCAATTTAATCTGAGACATCCCAATCCAGCCATGATTCGTAAGGTGATCCCTCTCATAGTGTCACGCAGAATCCTGTGGGAGCAGTTCTACTTTTACGCATGAAAATTTGCAAGGTACGAAGGAAACGGGCACGCCACACTTCATCGCGTAGCTGGCTAGCTGCCGATCTCACCTAGGAAGAGATGAAATCCAAAGGCAGATCCCGCATACATAGATTAGAGTCACAGAAGGCCATGCTCCCACTCAGCTCGAATCTAGCATAACTCGGTACCTGTGCCCGGATCACACAGGTACGCCTGAACCATGCTTGCGACGCGGAGAGGTTTAGTAGGCAGGGGAGGCGAAGAAGTGATAGCGAGTACCTCGGCGCGGGTGTGGAGCATCCGGCGGACGTCGGCGCGTACGCTGTCCTCGACATCGTGGAAGGCGCCGTGGTGCCACTGCGGGTGTCCGGGATCCCGGCGGAACGCCTCCCGATGCGCCGCCGCCGACACGGCCGCGGCGACAGCGAGGATAAGGAGGAGGCGGATGAGGGTAGAAGGGACCATGGTGCGGAGAAACCCTATGCCGTGTATTCTGGGAGCTTCGTCGTCCCCGTCGACAGGGGCCAGGACGCGGAGGAGGGGAGAGGGCAGCGCGGCGGCACCGCAGACCACGGCAAGTGCGTTGTCCGCCGTCCCTCGGCGTGGCCGTTGTTTTGAGATCGGTGCCGTCTGAGAGCATCTCCAGCAATACCTCCTAAATCGGATCCTTAATTCACATTTTCGGAGTGGGTCCCACAGGTTTAGGAGATCTAAAATTAGTTTCAACTCCAGCAGCAATTTTCCTCTTGAGCTCCTATACTCGTGGGTCCCACACGTCAGCCTCCAATCCATCTTCTTCCTCTCCAACACCGCCACGGATCTTGGCGAGCTCGTGCGGCCGCCAGAGCACCGGAGGGTGGCGGGGACTAGGTCGGCGGAGGCGTGCCCGAAGCTCTTCCGCGGCGGAGACGGCGCGCCGAGCGTCCGGCCCGGCCGCGGCGGCGGCCGGCTCGCCCGCGCGTGGGGAGCGGAGATGGTGCCGCCCGAGCTCGCCGGGCCGGGATGGAAGCGGCGGCGCCAGCAGCTCGCCCACGCGCTCGGCTTGGCTCGCGGCGGCGCCCGGCTTCGCCCGTTCTTGTCACGGCCGGCCGAGAGAGGCACGGCGCGACCATCCGGGAGGAGCGGCGGCGCGGGCGTAGGGTGGCGACGGCGGCGGCCCGGCCGTCCGGGAGGAGCGGCGGCGCGGCCATAGGGTGGCGACGGCGGCGGCCGGCCGGAGGAGCGGCGGCGCGACCGGCCGAGAGAGGCGCCGGGAGTCGGTGGCGGGCGGCGGCGTTGCGTGTAGAGAGAGAAAAAGAAGGAAAAGGGAGGAGAGAGAAAGGTAGGAAAAGAAAAGAGAAAAAGAAAAAAAACATGGGGCCCACGCCGATTGGAGTTTAGGGGAGGATAGGAGGATCCCATTTCCAGGGGGTTGGAGGGAGGATTTAGGAGGGCCTGCTAATTTAGGAGCCTATTTAGGAGACCTGCTGGAGTTGTATTTTTTATCAAACTCCTAAAATTTAGGATTGGAGGTCCGTTTAGGGGGATTGCTTGGAGATGCTCCGACTTTTGTAGATCGTTGATCTCGCCGAGGTCGAAGCTCCTTTGGTTTTTGACTTTTTTCACCTTTTCTTTCCCTCTCCTCTCAAAAACTTGGCTTGATGGTTTTGTTGTATATTGCCGGGAAATGAAATTTCTTATCTTCCAAACACACATCATTAACATGATAATTGAATCATAAGGATGAATGAACCACCTACCATGTTTGAATCCACCTCCTAAATTTTAGTTGGCTAAACTTTAGATACTTTTCCTCTAAACATGACATCCTATAATCTTCTAAACTTTAGCCAAGCCACCACCTAAACTTTAGACCACTAGTCACCTCAACCATCCTAAAATCTTCTAAACTTTGAAAAAAGGAAACTAAAGTTAAGGACTCCTTTGGAACAAAGGAATTGTGTAGGAAAAATAGAGAAATTGAACCTATAGGGAATAATCCTATATAGGCCCTTTGGATTGTAGGATTGGTTCATAGTAATTTTGGAGGATAGGAAACTTTTCTCTACATTTTGGAGAAATTCTAGCATCAGGTCCAACCTAATGTTAAGGGTCCCTTTGGATTGAAGGAAAAACAAAGGAAATTTGGAGGATAGAAATTGCATAGAATTTTTTCCTATATGATTATTTGGCTCATAGGAAAACCAAAGGATAATTTCAATAGGAATGGGTTTCTATGCTTGATTTTGGAGGAAACAAAGCAAGATGTTAGATTTTTTTTCCTTTGTTTCTCCTCCCAAGCAAGAGAAAGGTACTTGGTTCCTTTGTTTTTCCTATGAGCCTACGAAAGAACTACTCATTCCAATTTCTATGTTTTTCATTCTCATAGGATTCTAAAAACATACTAACTCGATTCCTGCATTTTTCCTATTCTTTTATTTTTTCTATCCTACATTCCAAATGGAGCCTAGATTCCTTGGAAAGTTTCATGACACATGATGTCTCTTTCTCTCTCTTTGTTCCCTCTCACTAACGAGCATATAATCTCGGAATTCTTGTGTTTTTTCTGCGACACATCCAAACATCTTGGAGGAGCAATTTATGCACTTTTTCATTCCATAGGATTTGAAAACATAAGCAACTTCAATCCTACGGTTTTCCTGTTCTTGCGTTTTGAGAATATCTCGTTCCAAAGGAGCCCTAAAAGTACCCCCACCATATGTTAGGGATAGAAAAGAGTATGTGCAGAATCATTTATTGAGGGGTAGACAAGTGTAATTTTTTTATTAGTCAAATACTTTATCCATAGATCCAAACACGCACCTCCTAAACTTTAGTTGGATAAACTTTAGCCAACTAGAGGATCCAAACGAGGCTTTAAGAGTTACTTCTCCATTCTTAAATTGTTGATACTGTTACTTTTTGTTACTTTTAACCATTCGTCTTATTGAATAATTCTTAAACTTTTTTAATAAGACAAACGGTCAAGCTTAACAAAAAAAAAGTCAACGACGTCAACAATTTAAACACGAGAGTAAGACATAACACTTTCAAACACATCCGCTGACCATCTACCAGTACAGTATGAATTGTAATAATTTGCTCAGCGTCACCTAGGTATCTACCAGTACAGTATGAACCGTAGTTGGGAATAGTCAACTCACTGACGGAATTATCACTGGGGATCATCTATAAAACCCTCACAATAGACATTAAAGCTCATACTAAGATCCCATCACGATCCAAGGATCCTACCATTTCCAATGGTTAGTCAGCTCACTGACGAAATTAGCACTGGGGATCATCTATAAAACCCTCACAATAGACTTTAAAGCTCATACTAAGATCCCATCACGATCCAAGGACCGTACCATTTCCCATGGCTCTCGAGCTGATGAAGCTCCCCATGAGAGCAGGCCCTATTGTTTGTAGTTGTAGGGCTCTGTACAAAAAGGTTGCGAGCGAAGATCTATGTCACACACGATGAGAGTGGTCTCCCTCCCTCGCCCAAATAGCTATGGTAACACTATTAGTACTTAGATATCATATGCTAAGTGTGTAGCAGTGTTGCTTTTGTACCAAAGCGTTCTCGGCTTGAGACGCATCACGTGTGTGGTGCATGTTGTGATCAATATAGTGGCTGTGTCTAGTACTTTTGCAAGTACTTGTGATAAACTGTATGCTAAATATTGTTTGAACATCTCACCAAGGAGAGCAACTATTTTTTTATTTACCTTTTGTCTATGTTCTGATGATGTAGGCTAGCCACTTTAGCAAAACTTGGGCAATTGTTATAGTATCTCGATGCTATTTGATCTTATCAACATATTTTGTTTTTGTTGAGCATGACATACCATTTTCACTATTCGCGCGAAGTATTCACATAGATGATTGATGAATATATTTGATAACTTTCCATCTCGGTGTTTTGGCAATATTTACGCCTCACTTGTGCATGAGTGGTGAGTTGTGACACCTAAGTGTATGCCTCTTTCATCCTTATGAAACTGTTAAAAGTGGAATATGGAGCTTGGATTTTCCATGTTTCATTAGTATATGGACCTTGGATTTTTTTTTATAATTGGAATAATTCTTTTATGAACTATGAAGATAGAACTAGGCCCCTAGTGGGTTTTGATAATAAATGGCAAAGAATTAAATTATCTAATGTGTTATTGAGTTAATGTGCAGGATATCAAATTATATTAACCCACATAGAGATATTGCTAGCCCATCATACAAAAGACAAAAGTTGGACTCAAATTGAAGCATACAAGATAGATTTATAGCTTTTTGAGTCTAGGTATGCCAAACTATAAAGAGGAGTGAAATGATCTTTCATACATGGAGTATGTGCTCAAGAATCAATACCTAAACATGAATGATAACCAAATGCATCAAAAAGCAAAAAGACCCAAGTCCAAAAGGCCTAAGTGTTAACTTCGCAGTCAAGACGGAAGTAGGCGAGAGGGCAATCGTTCACGAGCGACGGCGCTGGAGAACAGCTTGTAGTGGGGACGAAGCCCACTGCAGGCCATTCTATTTTTTTATTTGGTAATATGGAAAAAAGACCACAACCATCCGATCTAAATGGACGGTGGAGATCTGAGCTAATGCCGAAAGGGCTTCGAGTGCGGAAGAAAAAGATCCTAAGGATGATCCTTGAGCTGCACTGTCTCCCTTCTTTGTGTGTTTGTGGCTTGTTAGAACAAATTTATGATAGTGAGCGACAAAAAACAATATACAGGTAGTAGTAATAAATTATGAATTGTTGTAGAGCTAATCTAAATATCCAACTCTATTTCGACTCGGTTTAATATATGACAATCAAGTGTATTAAGGGTGCCTTTGGTACCGCTTTAGCTCACGGTGCTTATGGTACTGTAGCATGAGGTCAAATACTGTAGCTACATTAACATGAGCGGGAATAAGCAGCAAATACCAGCTTGACTAGCTTGGGAGAAAACAGCTTCGTGCTACAGACGAAGTTACTATAGCTACGAGTGCGATAAGCTGAAGTTGATAATCTATATCAAAGACACCCTAAATTTAGCTTGAGTTTCTATAATAACTTGAGTTGTAAATGAGTAGGGCAATCGGGTTGTACCTACAACAGTACTCAAATAAGTTATGTTGTGTTGTTCGTTATGTAATACTAACAAAGTATATTCAGTTATGCTTATGTAACAGAGTGTACTAAGTTATGCTTCCGCGGCCTTATTTTTACTTATCTGTAGGGAAAAAAAAGGAAAATTCCTTATATGTTATTGGCTAAAACTCTAATCTCTTATCTGTCACCTAAAAAACTTATATCTCGTATACGCCATTGAAACTAAATTTTAATCCCCTCGTGCCACTATAGTGACATTTGTATGTTTTGACTGCCAAATAAATTTCAGAATACCAACATTGCCCTTATGGATGAATACAACCGGTGCTCCCCCTCTGATCTCCTCCGGTACGAGTCCAGACTCTTCGGCTGCAGCCGGCTACCACGTCCTCCACCTTGAAGGTAGTTGCCGTTGCCATAGCCTGGTGCTCATGACGGTGTCCGCAGCCATCCCCTCGCAGTGCCCTTTAACGCACTGCGTAATTCCTATCGCTTACCTGACCTCGATGGGCACGGGCGACGTGAAGGTGGCGTTGCTGCCGTTCGACGTGGAAGCAATCCTTCAGCTGGTTCTTTCGCGGCCATCAACATGGGCATCTTCGTGGCCGAGCTAGTGCTTCAGGATTAATTTGAGTTCGATTGGATTGGATCTCAATTGATTGGTTGGTGCTTCCTCTTCTCCGCAAGACGAGACGAGAACGAGATACTGCAATATGTGGATTCAATCCCGTTTCTTTTTCTTCGACTAGGATGGATCAATTTCTTCTCAGATGAAAGCGGCATGGAAGTCAAAAGATGAAAAAAAAAAACTAAGAACAGGGGAGGGAGAAAGATCTTACATGTGGACCAAAGGGCAAAGCAGGCTTTTCATATGCCCAGCTGAGAAAAAAAAATACAGTAGTGGTTTCAAAGGGATTAAAATTTAACACCAATGGCATGAAAGGAATAGAAGTTTTTTAGGTGGCAGATGAGGAATTAGAGTTTTAGCTAATGGCACATAAGGAATTTTCCCAGTAAAAAAAAATGCTGCTACGGCACCACCCACAGTTGTTAGGGTTCGTTGGATCAGCTAGATGCTCATGGCCTCCACGTAAAAGGGAGGGAAGGAAGGTGCCAAGGTGATGCCGGTGAGCGTGACTGCGTGAGCAGGGAGCAGAGAGCGAATTTTGAGGGAGAAGGTGATGCGGTAAATTTCATTTAGGTTTAATAGCAAATGTAAAAAAGCAATACGAGTATGTTTAATCTATATAGCGCCACGTATACAGGTATACAAAGTAAGAAGAAGATATATCTGCGTGGAGGAAAATGAAAAGGCACTCGGCAATGTGATCATCATCTGTTCCAGTGGCAGTGCTCCCTGACATCCCGGAACAAGCAGGCGAGCAGGTGCCTGTCGTAGTCCATGGTCGTGTACTGCACCACGTGGTTGAAGAAGGCGACGGCGTCGTCGTCGGCCACCATGCAGTGCATGATCCCGCAGCGGCGGAGCACCTCCACGTCCCGCCGGGAGTTGACCAGCGACCCGAGCAGCGCCACGAACCCGGTCACCAGGTTCCCCCGTCCAGCTGCCGCGCCGCGCGGCCGCCTCCCTGCTCGAACGCCACCAGGTTCGCGAGCAGCACCTTGGCGCCCTCGTCCAGCACGAACGCCGGCATGTGCAGCACCGCGTACCGGAACGTCACGTCGAACACGTCCCGCGGCGCCGCCTTCCGCTTGAACGTCACGCCGCACTCCTCCATCTTCCCGGCCGGCGGGACCATCGAGGTCAGCCTACCTTTATTGCCCCCGCGCCGTCGCCGGAACCGGAACGCGGGGACGGGATCGCCGGCTGCTTCCAGATCGCCAGCGGCCCGGTGGTGCTGCCGCTGTTGGCCTCGCCGCCGATGACGTTGCGCGCCTTGGTGGCATCGTTGTCCGCGGCCGGGTTGCGCACGTTGCACTCGTAGTGCAGGTGGAGCAGGTGGTGGATGGCCTTGTCGTTGGGCGGGCGGATGGCGCGGCTGGACGGCAGGTCGCCGGCGAAGGCCCTGCAGAAGACGTCCAGCAGCGCGTCGCGCTCCGCGCCGTCCTCGCCCGCGAACGCCACGCCGTGCAGCCGCTCCACGACGAAGAAGGGGATCTGGTTCTCCATGAGGAGCACGTCGTGGTACATGTGGTGCCACGCCCACTTGGCGCCGCCCGGCGCGGCGAGCTGGCCGCCCTCGGTCTTCTTCAGGAAGAACTCGAGCAGGAAGCAGCCGTCGAGGACCAGCATCTCCACGAACTCGTCGGGGCCCATGGCGAAGCCCTGGTCCGCGTAGCAGCGGCGCGCGTCGGCCTCCGCCTCCCGCGCGGCGCGCACGTAGGCGCCGAGGCCCTGCTTCTTGTTCCGGGACAGGAAGTCGCGGAGGAGGCGCCACTTGTGCTGCTGCGCGGCGCCGAGCCCGGCCCGGCCGTGGTAGTAGGGGCCCACGGACACGACCTTGGGCTCGTACAGGTCGCGGTGCCGCTCGCGCACGGCGGCCGGGAGGCGGAAGATTGTGTAGGGGTCCTCTTCGGCCAGGGGCGCCGCTGCGTCCACGCGGCGCTGCATGGCCTCCACCTGCGCGTCGTTGGCGTGGTAGAAGCCGTTCAACTCCTCGCCCTCCATTTCGGTGGTGATCGCACGGGACGATGCCACCGCGGGCGACCAAGGCCTCGATCGGTTGCTTAGCGTGGGCGAGTTGCGTTCCCGCGACGCAGGCCGGGACAGGAGCTGACTAGACTCGGCACGGTACGCGGACAAGTGATGAGAAAGAAAAAAGGCGTCTCTTTCGCGGTGTGAATGCTGATATTCCTCTTGCTGTGTCAACAAGTTCGCACGCAGCTTGGCTGGAGTTAATATAGGCGAAAACGATACAGCTCTCTGTGTTTGGTTTGGTACCCGCGTTTTCAAGCGATGACGAATGGATCTGTGGTAATCTTATCGGTCCTAGCCTCGTTCTCGGCGGATCATACACAAAAGAACGTGGGCGACATATGTATGTTTCAAACATGAATTGCATTTCCTATTCTTGATTCGCGTCAGTGGGCTATTACCTGTACAAGTACAATAACAAATGAAATAAGCTGGTAAACGATGGAATAACCTGTCTTTGCGAGTGGTTTACAGCGCAATAGAAAATTCGCCAGTCACCGTCGTGTAGGCACGTACTTGACCAATAGCAACAGATGTGAACCAGTTCGATCTCGAAGCATGGACGCGGTCCCAACAAGCGCGCCATACGGCAACTGATGGGTCAAGCAAGAAAGGGGCTCAAGAAAAATATGATTTGTGCTCGGTCCTGTACGCAGCCTGGGCACGTCGTCGTAAGCAACCTGACGTGAAAATTCCAAATGTTTGGACGGAATTTCCGCTGTTTGTGACGGCTGGCACACACGACTGGGTCGCACGTCAAGAAATCAAGTAGAGAGGATGTCGTTTGCTTCATGTTCATGCTTCGCACTTCGTCTCAACACAGCTCATCTCCTGGTATATTCTGCAGGGGCACACGGCTTTCCGTGCTATTTTCCGGCTGATTCTGCAGGGTCACCCGTTTTGTCGAAGCTGATTTTCTCTTTTTTGTTGTGCCTTGTATAAGTATTTGTTGCAGGTGAAGCTTTGTATAATTATAGATGACAACATTTACTATACACTTATATTTTTGTTTGAATTTTTTGCAAGTCGCTTTTTTATTTTTTATGTGTGGGAGCATGGAAACATATAAGCCTGATATGTTATCTTTCATAGATACAACTTGTAATAGTTTTATTTGGACGATGAGAGAGGGGCCAATTGGGTCCTGATCCTGTCGCCCCAAAGATGTGCGTGTGCAATCTGGGGGCAGCAATGGGTCGGAGAGCCTACTTTAGCAAGTAAAGAAAAACACTTAATGAGAAGCGATTAAGTTATTTATGGTCGTGGGTAACTTTTTTCGGGGTAGCTGGTTACTTTTGTTGACTGTCTTAGTGCCCCTTTGGTAGAGCTCCCAAACTAGATTAGGAAGCAGTTCTACCTGTAGTTGTACCAAAGAGAGAAAAAATGAACTGCTTTGAAGGAGGAGCTGTTTTGCCTTTGTGAGAGGGGCGTGAGGAGGAGCCAGGAGCAGAAAATACCTGCTCCCTCCACTCCCGCAATGCACCCTGCCATGCAAAATTGGTACCCGCACACAAACTTGTCACAATATTACAGATTTTGCTATTGAAAATTACGATGGATGCCACTGCCTTCCCTCACACCAGAACGAAACCTTTCGTTCCCCAATCCCCAACTCCCGGTGCACGCCGCCACCAGCTCTCCATGAATCCTCTTCGCCGGCGGGCGCCGCCCAACGATGCGAGGCCGGAATCGAAGAAGAGGTCGCAGGATCCGCTGATTTGGCCCCCGATCCGGCGGCTCCTTCGTTGACCTAGGCGCGCACGACCCCGGCAGCCATAGGTCCGGGCACGAATGTCACCGGCAGCCAAGGAGATGGCGACGGCGTTGATGCGGGCTTCGACTCGGTCGGCAGCGCCGTCGACTCGCCTAGGCCGCGCGCAGGAGGCGTAGGCCCGCACGGCGCGGGAGGCGCGCACGGCGCTGCAGGCGCGCACGGGCAAGGTGCGGACGACGCGGGCGGCATTGGCGCCGTAGGCGGGCACGGGCAAGGTGGTCACGTCGCGCCGTTCGGGCTGGTGGGCGTGGGCAAGCTACGCCATGGCCGACGGCGCCGGCTTGGGCGGGGTTTCCCGGCCCTTCCTCGGCGCAGGTCCATGGGCGGGGAAGGAGGGCCCGGCAGCTCGGCTCCATGGCTCGGTGTGGGTTCGTCGGCTTCGGCGCCGCCGTGGTCGAGCGCAGCTGCCGGTTCGTCGGCATATGCGGCCGGTGCCACCACCGATTGGTGGACTACGGCGCCCTTCTCAAGTCTGCTAGCAGCAGACCCGAACACCACCGTAATGTACACTCCGGCAAGGAGTCCGACCCCTCCGCGCTCCACGGATGACCGGACGACCGCTCCTGCTGCCTCGGCTCTCCGGAGGCGTGGTTGTGCACCGAAGCCACCTCGTCCCGCAGCCACTAACACAATTGATGTAGATGCTGCAGAGAATGGGTGAGAATTTCTTGCACATGCATTTTTGTTACATAGATGTTTGCATTATTTAGCACATGAATATGGTTTGATCATAATTGAGAACATCAATATGGTGGTGCAACAGACCAAGCGGATTGGTGTGACGAAAATCTTAGGATAGCTTGTGAGCTTTTTGCTAATGAAGTTAGAATTGGAAACCGTTCGAACACACATTTGAACAAGGCAGGCTACAAAAATGTGATAAAAGCATTCAAAGACAAGACCGGTCATGTGTACAAGAAATCACAATTCAAGAATAAATGGGATAAGATGAAGCTTGACTATGGTATTTGGAAGAAATTGTGTAAGGAAACTGGCATAGGGTGGGATGAGGGAAAGAGGAACATAATCATGTCGAGTGCATGGTGGAAGAATATATCAAAAGTAAGTGGAAGTCTATTTTCTCTTTAAATTTCAGCACTCCTTTGGTCAATGTTTTAACATTTTTGTGTTTAAATTGCAGCAAATAAAAGGAGCAGACAGGTTTAAGGACAAAGGGCTTGCAAATGAGGAACACTTGGCGATTATGTTTGAAGACCTTCGCAACACCGGCGATGATCATTGGTGTCCTTCTAGTGGTGTTGCGCCATCACAAGGAGATGATGAAGGAAATTCAAGTGATGAAGATGAAGGGAAAAATGATGACGATGACGATGACGATAGTGAACCCGAGGAGGTGACACCTACAAGTGACAAGGGGAAGAGAGCAGCAGCCAATGAGCATGACAAGGTCAAGAAACCAAAGACTAGAGGAGGTGCATGGTTGCAGGAGCAAGTTGGACAGCTTATGACCATGAGTAATCGTATCAATAACTCATGTGACTCAATTGCTAGGAGGGAGGACAACTCCGGATACTCCATAAAGGATGTGATGACATTGGTGAGGGAGTGTGGTGCTACACGGAAACCAATGAACATTTCATTGCATTCTAGTGTTATCGAAGAGGGCCGAGAGAGAGATGTTCATGACATTGCAAACTCCCAAGGAAAGGTTTAATTGGCTCACCAAGAGGCATGAGCGGATGAATAAGAAGTAGAGGCATTGCATGCTTGCAGCATGCCAATTTGTATCTTTTCGACCTTTCACGAGACTTGGTAACTTCTGTTGTGCATGTTATTTTCAACTACTTGTCGGACTTATTTTATTATTGTACATGTATGTAGGGTCCTCATACAAATTACTTGGCATACTCATATGGTGCATTTTTCCTTGTTTGGCGTAAGTGACACAACCGATTCCGAGAAGGAGACTAGTGATTCTGATGATAAATGGGCTATAAGGACAACTTCAATTCTTCGTAAGGCTCGGAGGACCATTCATCTTGCTGCTATTTTTCTTGCTGATCACTATTTCAAGTATGTTGACAAGAATGAGCCTACAACATACAACCAAAGTGGATATGGTTGGCTTATGGAAGTCATGAATACTCCTGGTAGATGCCATAAAATGTTTCGAATGGATCCGTCACTATTCTACGGCCTACATGATCTCTTAGTAAGTACTTATGGGCTTGAATCATCCACTCATATGAACTCTGTAGAAGCACTTGTAATGTTTCTTGTGGTATGTGGGCATGGGTGGTCTAATAGTGGTGTGCAAGGTGTATTCAAGCACTCATCCGAGACAATAAGTAGAAAATTTGGAGATGTTTTGAATTGTGTAATGGCTATGTGCAAGCACTATATAAGGCCAATTGATCCAAATTTCTCTAGTACACACCCTAGGATCAGTGGTGACCGTAGAATGATGCCTTTTTTCAAGGATTGCATTGGAGCATTAGACGGAACACGTATCTCGGCTATTCCACCTCCTCGGGATCTTATTAGATACATTGGCGAAGTGGAAAAGCAACTCAAAATGTGCTTGGCTGTGGTCGATTTTGATTTGAGATTTACATATGCATCTATTGGACAACCCGGTTCTATGCATGATACAAATGTGCTATTTCATGCAATGGAGCATAACCATACGGTGTTTCCACACCCTCCTCAAGGTAAATACTTATTCCTTTATACTGTTACTTACCATATTGACATGGCATGAAAAAAATAACAATTCTTTCTTTATATGTACTTAGACAAATATTACCATGTGGATGCCGGATATCCAAATTGGCCGGGTTACTTGGCGCCTTACAAGGGTCAAAGGTATCATGTTCCAGATTGGAGAAGGGGACCGGCTCCAAATGGTGAGCAAGAAATGTTTAACCACTTGCATTAAAGTATTCGCAATGCGGTAGAGCGCACGTTTGGTGTGTGGAAAATGAAGTGGAGAATTCTTCTCAAAATGCCGAGTTACCCAATGGAGAAGCAATTGATGATTGTGGCGGCCACCATGTGCCTCCATAACTACATCCGTGAGAATTCTCATAGTGATAAGCATTTTAGGAAGTGCGATCGGAATCCCGATTATGTGCCAACCATACCTTCAAGATATGCAAAATATCTGCCGTCCCAAAATGCGTCCGACACGTCAAGCCCTTCATCTAATGAGCGAAGCATGGATAAATTTCGTGACGACCTAGCAAAAGCAATATTTGTCTCTAGATCCTCATGAACACGTGCTTGGTTGTATGGTCGGATGCAACATTTTTGTAAACATTATTGTAATGATTCAAACCAACTTTTAGTCATTACAATTTGTACGTTGCAAATGGGAGGACAAGGCAAGCAAGGCATGCGAACAGGGGTATCATAGGCATTTGACACATTCTTTCTTTTGTTGAGCTAAAACTATAAAACAGGAGGAGCAGTTTTACCAAATAGTTTGCAAAACTGCTCCTGCTCCTTCAGTGAAGCAGCTCCTTCAAAGAATCGGGAGCAGAATCGGTTTTGGAGGAGCAAGAGCTTTACCAAAGGATTAGATGACACATCGAGCAAAAGTGGTGACGTGGCATGGTATTAATTATGAAAGATGAGAAAAGTCTTTCATTAGGATGAAATTATGGTCACACTATTTCCAAGTTGATGAAAGGAGAATGAAAGGTGCATTGAAGCTCTTTTCCTTTCATATGCACAAAAAATCGGATCCCCATTGGTATACCTATACAATAATTTAATGTCTTATTTAGCCTATGAAATTGTGAAATAAAAGTGCATTGAAAGATGTACTTTCATTTCATAGAACAAGATTAGTAAGTCGACGTGTCACACTTAGAAACGTGAAATGAAAGACCCCACTGAGAATGACCTTAGGGTTTGTTTCGTTGGGTTGTGGGGGCTTGTGGAAAAAACCGTTATGAATTATGAATGTAAAAAAGCTAAAAGACGTTTGGTTGCAATAATTATGTGGAAAGCCATAGAAATGTGTAATATCTTGAAGATCTGATAAACAATTTATATGAAAAATAATCATAATATATCTACTTCTTTACATTTTTACATAAAAAATAAACAATATCTTACCCACATATTATCATGTGAATAACTATTTAAAAATAATATGTTTAATTTTACATCCATCATTACCTTATGTTTAAATTTTAAACAATAGTAATATAGAAATTCACTTCACATTAGGTGGTTTTCTGTAAAACTTTTAAAACCATAAATTGTACAACAATTGCAAGTTAATGCAACGACTAAGATGCAAAATCGTGTGCAATGTTCGTTCGAGGCAGCGGTAGGCTATCCAAGCTGGAGAAGGGGACAGTGGTTGGTGAAACGTTCCGTCACTCCGGGCTGGATCCGCTTACACCTGACAATTCAATGGGATTGATAGAACTTTTGTCTATCTCTCTGCATTCTTTCACGTGAGACCATGACTTACGTCTCCTAATTCATTTCGTTTGCATAGCATATCATGGCAATCATAATCATCCAGTGCATTGTTCTTAAAGAGAACAACCCACCAAAGGGCGACATGGGTGGTGCTGAGGGTGAAGTTGAACAACAGATCGTGAGTGAAATACCTGCAGCTCAAAGGCAAGCAACTAGCATGGGAATTGTTGGGTTTAGGATGAGTCGCTCAGTAGTACTTTATTTATGTTTAACACTAAATTATTTATCTAATATAATCAATTAATCGCTTTATGCAAATGTCCACCTATTGTTATTACTTGTCCAATGCCAAATGCATATTTGTATACCTTCATACTCATTTGAGTTTTCAGGCGAGAATGAGTATGTTTCTGGCTATTTCTACCGCTGGTGACTGGTGACGGTGGTGGGCAAGAGTGTCAAGAGTGTCAAAACCAAAGCACGTTTGAAACGTCATTTGCTGCAAGAGAGGAGCGGAGGGAGGGGCCCTACAATTGAGATCCTCGACAGTTGAGGCAGTCGACTGTCTTGTGACTGACGTGTGAGACCTACAGCGCTGGATGGTCCACTTGCAGCGACTGCCGGAGAACTCAATCCGGGGCCCTAACTCCTCAACTTGCTGAGAAGAGAAATGAGGGCACCAACAAAATTTTATATATATATAAATATTAAAATCGGGAGATTGCAAGGACATTTTTTTTGCAATGAAACAGTTTAAAATTTAAGATATCCACGTCAAGATTCACATTTTAGAAATATAAAATTACCTAATTTTATTGTTCTCTATTTTAGAAGGTATTATAATATTTTAGTCCGGACTCAGGACATAAATCACATTATCATGTATTTATACTGTATATGGTTATTTTCAGTCGAGACATAATTCGTTCCAGACCTATTTAGGCATCAGTGATCAACTTTGTAGGCATCAGTGACGCAGCCTGCGACAAAGGCATCAGGCTGCCTGGATGATGAACCACCCGCTACATCTTACTCACATGATTTCAATGATCAAAGTGGAAGGCACGAAAGAAATCAAAAACGGAGTTAGACATAAGGGCCTTGCTGTTCGAACGGTGCCTGTGGCAAGGATATAAACCATTGCCGTCCACTGACCCCCTCGTTTCGATTCTGAATCGAATTTTTTTGAACTTAAAAAAATCGGTGCATAGTGGAAAGGAATATTGGAAGGTCGGTAAGCGGATAACCCATTGATAGAGGGCAAGCCGACCAGTTTTTCTTCCTTGTTAATGTTGCTGTAGCCAAATCGGCAAATTCAAGACGAGGGCAAAGAAGCTGATCCCAAATCTTGGTACAATACAGCCTACTGAGTTACATTTAGAACTATATACATTAGTTTCTCACTATATCGATGTCAGACAATGCTTTCTAGGCAAGTGCATATCCATCAAAATCGCAGTGACACTGCTCGGAGCCCAGTGCATTTCATCATTCATACACCTTCACTACTACTATTGCCTTCAATTAATTATAAAGTAAATCGAAAAGAGAACATTGATCGAAGGTGAGGCCTCAGCGATTATGCTTGTGATTTTCATCAAGGAAGAAAAGTCTCAGGTCTCAAAGATTGTGCCATCATAGGACTCAGAACAGATCGAACATAGGAGCCTATAAAACCAAAAATGCTAAAGAAATTTGGGGATAATTTTGGAGATTGTTATTCGCTGCGCCTCACGTTGAGCAGTAAGCGAAACGACTCAAGATCTCCGGTAATCTTGCCCCTTAGGAAAATTCGAGCCCCGGAGAGAAAAATCTGAGGGATCGACTCATCAAGGGGCTCGAGTCACGCAAGATGTCTCATGAAAAAAAAAACAAAAGGAAGAATCGAACACGAAAGATAGATGCTGAAAACCCCTGCTATATCTCCCTAGTCTCACCTGTGGCGGCGCTGCCTGGCTGAAAACCCCTGCTATATCTCCCTAGTCTCACCTGTGGCGGCGCTGCCTGGCTGAAAATCGCGTCGACTCGTATCCCTTGATTTATAGGTGTGTGAGGTTAAGGTTAGGGTTTCAGGTCTTCCGTTAGCGGGCCGGATGCTGTAAGATACTTGGGTTGGTCTTGCTTAATAGGCCCAATATTGTTCATTTTCTGGCCCAGTACAGTATCAGTCCTCCTGAGTCCTGAGTACTAACCTTTGAGAGGCCAGAACATGTGAATTGGTGAGAGCGCGACGCCAGCAAACTATAGTGGATCTTTTTTAAAAAATTAAATACAAATACTGACAATTATAAAAAAAGTTGTCTTAAAAAATAATTATAACAAATAACAAAAGAATAAAATGAACATTCCAAGCAATACCAAACAGAGCTTGAAAATTGATCATTTAAAGAATGATTTAAACTGAATGTCTGCATAAAAAACTTTGATCAACAAAAAATGCAAAAAAATTGAGTTGGCTCAAATCTGAGCTCAAAACCGAGTGGTTATTAACATGGTGAACGAAGAGATAGACCTAGCGGCACACTAAGGATGTGTTTGTCGGTGTCTTTGAGGGGAGAGAATGACAACTAGAGAAAAGAAATCATGACAATTGGCCGAAATATTTTGTAGGGCACATATTGATCAATTGAGATTCTTTGGAGCTATTTAGATTGCTACCAGAGCATCTCCTACTAACATTTGGTGACTCATTATTTTTAGAAAAAAAGAAGAGCATCTGGTCCAGTCTCGTGTTAAGGATTAGTATTTGATTTTGTTTCAATATTTGGCCACATCAACCGAGAATTACTAGTAGACATTGGTGTGATTTTTATAACAATGGTGCACCCATGGGCGAGCATGGAAACTAGTGCGATGTGGGGTTGTGCCCCTTCGAGCTTTTGACATGTCATCCATTGAGTAGCTTAACCATACGAGTACGTACTCCAAGCAGTGGCAAATCTAGAGCTCGAGCGACCCGAGTGCACATCTTGCTTCACAGGCATCCGAAACAGCATAATGGTGCACATTTTTAGCTATGGTTGTGCACATAAGGTAAGCATGAGATGATTGCAAGTGAAAATCATGTTGGACCATTGTGCCTGCACACTAGGGTAAGCTCACCTAGCGTCGCTAGTGACTCCAAGCTTGTTATACTAAGTACACTTCAATGCTAATAGTATTTGTTAAGCAGAACTACCATATACGTCAAGTAATTGCAATATGACACACACAAAATTAAAGAGATATCAGTTGGCTACTATCTTGTTAACGTTTGATGACATGTCATTGTAATACTGATTACAAAACTGAAAACCTTTTGCTATCACCATTTTGATATTGCTCTCATGTTGGTGACACAAAGATTTGTTGGAGAAATTAATATTGAAAAATAGCATCTATACTCTATAGACAAAGACGGGCCATTTACCAAACATCTTGATGCCACCGTGTTGATGTTGCCCCTCATGTTGGGACCTCTCTCGTACATGGAGTCCCGTGACACAGTACGGCCGTACAATGCAAGTCCATTTGGAGCTCCGGCCGGGCTTGTTTGACGGTTGTCGCGTAGCAGGTGGCCGGTGATTGTCCGCTAGCAAATGCAAAGTGACGACTTGGCCACGTCGCGGCGCTCTCCACCAGGAACTCATGCGCTTGCGCGCTGCTTCCTCTCGTGCTGGACGGCTGTGGGTGACCGAGCGCAACCGTGCTTTGTTCTCTTCTCCCTCGTAATTTTGAGCCCCCAGCGGATTCCCCGACGTGAAATGGAAGCTATTTTTGTACCGTCCGTATTGGAGAATCAGATTCCAACCTCCACTGAACTTGTGGCTTTTGTTCATGCAAGCAAACACTGACCTATTTGGAACTTGGCATCCCGTACCAGTAAAATCTTATGGTGGCTGGCTCTGAGACTCAAAATTTCAGTGTATAACCAAGTGGCGCCGAGGCTTTGGACACGCTCGTGAGGGAATCGTTGCTTGGTTGTACGGTGGTCATGCCGACGCAACTTTTGCTCTTAAAAACACTCACGTGCTGGTGTGCTCGCTTTTTCAATTTGTGCCAGTTCTATTTCCGTTGAAAGCTACACAAGGCAAACTCGCGGCAACACGCTGGAACGGTCTTAGAAAGCCACACGGGCGGTGGAACCACCCGGCTGACGCCACGGAAGATCTCAGCGGGACAGCGATGGCGAGCGCCGCAACGCACACTGACCACCGCTGCGCGCTGGACGTCAGCCTACACGTCTTCCCGCTTGGACCGGTCTCCAACCTGGCGCGACCCCGCTCACGGTCCTTGCCCGCCAAGATTGCCCTCTCGCCAAGCCAGTCGTCGCATCTCCCGCGTTGACATGCCACTAATTCATTTTTGCGCTACAGATACTAGACACCTGGTCCACAGCAGCACCGAACACCGGCCTCTCACGCTCGCGGAACGAATCGCATCGGTGTCCCACGCGTCAGCGCTGAGCTAGCTTGCACCGAGTCCACGAACCACCTCCGCGAGACCTGGAGAATCTGCTCACCGCTTCTATAAATCGCGCCTCCCCTGCTCTGCGAATAGCACAAGCCGCAATTAGCCGCAACCTTCCCGCAAAAGCAGAGCGCCCCGTTTTGATTCAGAGCTCCAGACTGTTCCCGAGTCTTCTCCTCCTCCTCGTCCTCTCGCCGAAGAGAAGCGAAGCAGCCATGTGCCCCACGGGAAGGTACCTCGGCCTCGACCTCTCCGCCGTCGCCGGCGTTGCTGGCGACCTGAAGCCGGCGTTCGACGTGCTGGACGCGGACCGCGACGGCCGCATCAGCCGGGACGACCTCAAGTCGTTCTACGCCGCGTCGGGGGCGGGGTTCGACGACGAGGACCTCGCAGCGATGATCGCGGCCGCCGACGCCGACCGCGACGGGTTCGTGCAGTACGACGAGTTCGAGCGCCTGCTGAGCCGCGCCACCGTCACCGCCGCGAGCGGAGCCGCGGCCGCGATGGAGGACGCGTTCCGGCTCATGGACCGGGACGGGGACGGCAAGGTCGGCTTCGAGGACCTAAAGGCGTACCTCGGGTGGGCCGGGATGCCCGCCGCGGACGACGAGGTCCGCACCATGATACGCGTCGCCGGCGGCGGAGACGACGGCGTGGGGATCGAGGCGCTAGCTAGATTGCTCGCCGTCGACTCCGAAGGCATCGCCCTCTGAAAAGATCTTGCATGCCCCTGGGCTCAATTTTTTTTGGGGGATTCATTTCTCTTTTTTGGTTGGTGACCACGACGAGCGTTTGTTGTAATGTGAATGCGATGGATGTCAGGATGTGAGGTTCTCGAGCGCCGTGAGCCTTTCTGTATTGTACCTGCTCTCGGATGAAAAAAATTGAAAAGTTTGGATCATAGCTGCCTGTTGCCAATATTTTTCAGTCGCTTTAATGATGCTCTTTCTACGAAAAATCTGCGGAATCTCCTCGGACAAGAATGAACATGATGCGCCACCCCTCTAGTAGGTCCAAATGCAATTGAAATTACTGCAAGGATTTTTTAGAACAAATTATTGCAAGTATTGGAGTTATGGAGTACTAGTATGCCTTTTTAGGGAAAAAGGGGTTAGCCTTGTCCTAGTACTCCATCCGTCTAGAAATGTAAGCATTTATTGACGTTCGGAGATCACGTTTGATCACTCGTCTTATTCAAAAATTTTATTAAAAAATATTTATTTTGTTATAATTTAATTTATTTGAAGATATGTTTTAAGTATGATTTTTTTATTTTTTATTTACACAAATATTTTGAATAAGACGAATGGTTAAATAGAATGTATGAAACTCAACAAATCCTTACATTTCAGACGGAGGAAGTAACTGGTATGGCTCTTTGGAGGGAAGGCTTAATTTGAACTTAAAGAGTAGGGTTAAGGTCAGGAACTCGGGAATCGGGATAGTGATTAGTACTAGAAGTATTAATCAAACGGATCATAATAAGTGAAGCATTTTGTTGTACAATTTTTACATGCTTAGTAGTAATATAATAGAGTTAAAAACGATGAACACCCTTGGTAACATAACAAGCATTTGGAAGTTGTAACTAGAGTCTCCATGTAACCTCGTTGACACCATTTTAAATCGATTCGGTGTCACCTTATGCTTCTTAGTTTTTTCCGAGTCCATTGCCTATTTTAAAATCATTTTGGTGCCATTTCTACTAAAATAAAATCTACATACGGTCCCTAACCTGTCTCAAAAGACAAATGTACAGGAGAACTCAAACTTGCTTGTATTTCTTAGTTTGCTAAGGTTGCCATGTAACTTCATAGTTCCAGAAAACTGTTAATTTATTGGTCTATTACTGATTTACTATACTCCATTATCAAAACAATACTCCTCCCGTTCTTTATCTATTGACATATTGACGTCTAGTATCACTAGATTGAAAACGAATGGAAAAATAATTTTTTGTATAGTATATATATTGATAACTTTTTTCTTCATCTACATGCTACATAACCTTACAAAAATAAAGAAAACATAAATTCTAAGTACAAATACAAATGATGTTAATTGAAAGTTTTTCAAACTTTCAGTCGATTGAGGAGGAGGAAAGACAATTGCTATAGCATATTCAAATTCAAGCTAAGTAACACCAATAATTTAAAGAACGAAGGTAGTCAATGTGATGATTTCTCCAGCACCATTCTTTTTCTCTAAATCAATGTCAACGTTATGATTTAATTTGATCAGGTCCATACATGCCTCCACAACCTGGAGCAAAAACTTCAGGTGCGAAAAATGTCAAAGGCAGGCATGAAACAACTCGGTTCAGTAGTTTAGATGGACGAACATTCCCGAACATTGTCCACCTTCTCCGTTGTGTTCTAAACGGTCGTCCCGAGTCTGCGCCTTCCTCGGCATATTTTCCAAGCCCATCATCATATTCCTACACGTGAAATGGCCTAAAATCATTTTTATTTTGTGTGATTGGAGTTCATCATGCCAAGATAAGGCACCCACACAGCGCCTCGCCAACGCACCCGCCAGACCGCCCGGCGCCGGCAGCAGCACAGCACTGAGTAGTCCACGAGGGGTCCGCACGTCCACACGCGCGACGCGGCCACGAGCCCACGAGCCGCCCCTTCACATAGCCGTCTTCCCCAAGTGCCGGCCACCGCACACGCTCCCGGGGCCAACCTCGCCCGAAGCCATGGCGCGGCACCTCGCGCCTTCTTCTGGAAACCTCCACCGCCTGATCACTTCCCGCCATTACCCTCCGGCCTCCCCTACGCCACCTCCGCGCCCTCTCCTCCTCCCTAAGGCCCGATCCCGATCGATGGCGGCGGCTATGCAGCTCCTCGCCGCGGGCGGCGCGATGTTGCCGCCTCATCCGCCGCCGCCCCGGCGCCCTCGCCTCCGGAGACCGGGGTGGCAGCTGGGGCGGCCTGGGGAAGGTCTCCGCCGTGCTCTTCGACATGGACGGCGTGCTCTGCGATAGTGAGGAGCCCTCGCGCCAGGCTGCTGTTGACGTCTTCGCCGAGATGGGCGTCGAGGTCACCGTGGATGACTTCGTCCCCTTCATGGGCACTGGTAATCATCTGCAGGCCTACTGTCATTAGAGAGCGGCCAATGGAGTTCGTGCACCCCTTGCTCTTGAAAGCAGCATCCTATGCTCGACTGCTCGCATTTCCTATAATTTCGTCATTCCGTCATTCCTATTTTGTACAGACTGGTTTGTTCGGCAACTGTTTGCTTGTGCGGCTGTGCTCAGCACTGCAGTGCCATGATCGCTCAGTAGTTGCGCAGGTTGCTAATTCGATGTGCTCGCCTCCATACTATTTGTGCGTTTGCAAAACACACTGTTACATGGAGCCCCTTTCATGATTAAAATTATTACATACTTGCATCAGAATAACTGTGACATTATGTTCATACCCCCAAAAATTTCTGTATCAAACTTCATAGATATCTAAGTATTTCTCTCAATTTGGATAAGTATGGTTTAGGTGAGGCCAATTTCCTTGGAGGTGTCGCAAGAGTGAAAGGAGTGAAAGATTTCAATCCTGACAGCGCCAAGAAGCGATTTTTCGAGATATATCTTGACAAGGTTGAACTATAAATGCGATCCCATTTTGTCAATTGTTTATTAGAATTTTGATTGCACCATGGTCAAAAACTCTGTTTTGGTCTGCAGTATGCGAAGCCAAATTCTGGCATTGGATTCCCAGGTGCTCTGGAGCTCATCATGGAGGTATTTGCAGCATAATGAATTGAAATTATATTAGTCTAGTAATATTAAAAAGGCCTTTTATGCTTTGTCTACACAGTGCAAAAATTATGGTCTTAAGATTGCTGTTGCATCCAGTGCTGATCGGGTTAAGGTGGATGCAAATCTAGCTGCTGCTGGTTTGCCTGTGTCTCTGTAAGTGTTCTGTTCTAAATTTCTGTCTTGAGAATTAATGCCATCATATTGCTCTTTTTCAATATTAACTTGCTTTTCCCCTCACAAAATCTCTATGTGATATCTAATATGGTTTGTGATATATTGGTGGTTAACTGACAAATGTCATGGCTGCGGTATCTTCTCACAAGATCATTTTCTGTCTTGTGTTTTTGAAGAAAACATACTTCACAACTCAATTTTGTAATCCTCAGGAGTCTAATAGTCTGAATTGATCTTCGAATATCATGGGTTGAATTCAGCAAAAATAGCTATGAATATATATATTTCGTTCGATTATACAAAAACCTCATAGAATTTGGAACAAACTGAAAGTTTTGTTTTCATTGTGTTATTTTACACTTAACTAAACATAAGTCAGCTCACAGATTTTTCCTTCTTTTCTGTGCTGTGAAAAATACTTTCCTATGTTCTGCTAGGTCTCTCTTATCTACTGGTTGTGAAAAATTCAGCACATCTTTGTGTTTTTACCACCTTGAAACTTATTCAATTTGGAAAACATCAAATTACAATGCTTTTCCTTAGTTTACAGCATATGCAAGTTTCTCCTTGCTTCAAAACACTGCTAATGAATCCGACAGTCTGAAGATTGACTGTTGTGCTCATTTTAATTTTTGCACTCCATACTATTTGGTCCTGTTGAATCCTTTTTGGATTTCAGATTTGACGCCATCGTTTCTGCTGACGCGTTTGAAAATTTGAAGCCTGCTCCAGACATATTCTTGGCTGCATCAAAGAACCTAGATGTGGACATAAATGAGGTAATTTATTATTATCACACAAAGCAAAATAAATTGTTAAGGGTGACTCCTTTAGCAAATCAGTAACTGTAATATCTAGCAGCTTTGAAGGACTGTAGCATGTAGGTTTGCTTTTCTGTGCAACCAATATTTGTAACTGTGCTGATTTGATTCTTTTGGCTACAAACATGGGGATTTGTAAGGTTTGAGACATCCACGATCTTCATATGTAGCCTCTTGGTATATGATTTAGATTGAGCTAACAACAGACGAAGACTTGGATTAGAACTAGTATGAAATTGCTGTTTGCTTGATGAAAATGGTCCATGCAAACTAGGTACGTAGCATTAGGCCCACTTTGTTTCGCACCTGACTTTAATCTGTAAGCTGAAACAAACATGCATCAGATTATAACCAGTTTGTAACAATCCACATGCCAGCTTATTATAATCCAATAATAAGCTGCTCTCCCCAGATTACAGATTATAAGCTGGAGTATATAATACAGTCTCATGCGTCTAACTAGCTCATGTATGGTCCCGACATGAGTTGGCATTGGTATTGTATACATGCCCTTTTTCCTCTATAATACAACAATACACAACTCTTCTGCGTATTCAAAAAAAAAAAAATTTCAAAACAAACATGGCCTTATTCTATATTATCTCTTGATTGAAGCACCATTTGATCACATGGAATTCTGGCAACACGAATATGCAACTGTCCATCCTATGTTGTCTATTTTTAAGTTCCTTTCTCGCTTCATTTCATCCATCGAATTTTTACTTATTTTGAATGCTACATTTGATGATCTTTTGGTGTTTATCAGTGCATTGTGATAGAAGATGCGCTTGCTGGTGTTCAAGCTGCAACAGCTGCGAAAATGAGGTCCAGATTGGATACTTACCCTTCTATTCAATATTTCCGTTGCCCATTTGTCCATACCATTCAAGTTAGAATATTTGAGTTGAATCTAAACATATCTATTTCCATGGACTTCCTTACATAATGATGTGTATTAGTGTATATGTGACTGTGACGCAAGTGCTTAAGCTCTTACAAATACTGCTTTTGTCTTGCATGAAATTTTGGGTGGAATTGTCTTGTTTCACACCCTAAATATCTACTTTACTGTTACTTTTAATTTTATTGTATAAGCAACTTCAACATCTTTATTAAGAATCTGTAGTTACTATAGATGTAGTATATCTTGTAACCAAAGTATTCAGAAATATAAAAAGGTTCCACATTTACACAGTTGTTCCGGTCACTCATCTTGCAGATGTATTGCTGTGACGACAACTCTAGATGAAGATGCATTACGGCAAGGCAGTCCCTCCATGATACGAAAGAACATTGGAGATATTTCAATTAATGACATTTTGTATGGTGGTTCAAATGCTTCTCACAGTATGTAGTTCAAGCGACGTTTCTTTCGATCCAATATGATACTTCTCTTGTATGAAAACTAGAAATAAAAACTTATGGGTCTTCTTGCGCAAGATCCATCACATTGTTTTGACGTATCAGATTAAATATAAGTTATATTTTTTTCCCTGATTTCCTGTTGAAATTTTTGCATGTCTTGAGTTGTTAAACTGATCTGGCCAACAAAATATAATACTTATTAAACCAGAAATGGAGTTAGAAATCCGCTGTTGGTTGTACCAAAGTACTTGGGGCTGATTAGAAGATAGTTAATGCAGATAAAAGGGCAGAAAGTACTGAGAATAGTAATTCCTTAGGAAATTCTTCACGTGGGAGTCTGAATGGAGCAACTGATGCTGGGTTTTCTAAGACAGAAAAATCTTCAAGCACGAAAAATGAAGGGTAAGGTCAGTTTCTGCCAAAAAAATAAATAAAGAGGCTGGATTAACCCTTGAAGCATGAGCTTTCTGTTGCATGTATATATTTTAATCACTCTATGTCAACATAATTTATCCTTAAATAAATTACCATCTGAGCATTTTTATTCCTGTGTATAATACTGTTTCCTTTGTCCAAAAAAAAAGGTGCTATGTGAGTTACTCTGTGTATGAATAGCACTTGTATTGAATCATGGCCCCATGGGGGCTATATACAGATGTTACATTAGTACAATATTGGAATAGGAAAAGGACTCAATAGTAATGAAAAAAAGACTCGGCCAGGGGAGAGACGTTACCCTGATTTTCGAAGGTGCCATGATTCGGACCTGGGTCGGATGGGATTTCGTACTCCCAGAGCATGTTGCTCTAACCGATCTCACCAGGAGGATCTTGGCGACTCAATAGATGACTCCTATATCATTAACACTATACTCAATAGTAAAGACTCCAATACCATTAACACTATACTACAATAGGAAAGACTCGTATACCATTAACATTTTGTGATGACTATATGTAAAACATAATTTTTTTACATTGTGAAAAGAAATTCTGCAGGCTGCTGGGTTCTCGACGGGAAATACTGAGATATGGAAGCTTGGGAATAGCTGTTTCCTGTCTTTTCGTTGCAGTCAGAAATTGGAAGGTACAGTTATTACAGAATTGAATTGTTTCTCAATTTTTTTTGCTTCCTTCAGACCACTATAAGAACTATAAGATTACTTACAAGTTCCATATAGGAAGAACAAAGAGACAAAAAACAACTAAGTACATAAGGAAGCATTCATTCCAGTTTTTGTGCATATTATTATCCTCATGATACTTGAGAAGAAAGGGCTCTCTGCCTCATCAGAATTGAACTCCCTTTTGCCCATGTATGGATTTCATCTAACTCCATCTTTTACGTCGACTAAAATATTTTTTAACAATTTTTTTCTTTCAATTAAGTGTATCACTCAATTTGAACAAATTGTTCATTGGTTAAATTGAGAATGTAACTGAGTACTTCCTCTAATTCCCAATTTAAGTATATTTGGGCATGGCCACACTAAGTAGAGTAAAAGGGTAAAATGACAACTGTTGTCCATCAACTATTGTTAGAGTTAGGTGAGTGATTAGTTTATTGCGTTAATTAGGGTGCAGCTAAATATGGATAGACACAAAAAGGTAATTGAAGTTGTTGTTGGACTTGACCTATATCTATATTTGTTGATTTGGAACAGAGCCTAAATGGACTTACTAGGGATCAGAGGAAGTAATTATCATAATTTCTTCTGTTATTTTTTTCTCAAACGGTTCTTCTGTTATTAAGGTGAAGATGCTGGATGATTGATAATACACTTCGGCACCAGAACAAAATTTGATCCTGAGTAACATGGTTGTTTCGCTGCTTGTGTATTAACAGAATTTGTAATGGAACAATCTGAAGTGTAGGGTCCTTTTTTTTTTCATTAGTAAAAGCGATACAGTTTTGGTATTCTGTTATTAAAGTGAAAGAAGTATTTGGTTTAACACTGTGAGCCATCTTGGTAGTTTTTATTTCGTTCTTATCACCACTGAAATTTTGCAGGCCATGCAGTTTGCATCTCCCAAAGGGCTGCTGAATTTTTTCATGGGCGGAAGTAGTTCCATTTTTGCTAAGAATGAAGGTACCGCATTCAGTACCATCACTATTTACAGGTTCACTGTTGCAAACGTTTTTGGAGTGTCAGTTCCAAAGGATCAACCTAGTTGGCTTTCAGCGTGACTTTAGTTAAAACTAAAATCATCAGCATAACACAATGGTATCAGTATAACACAATGGTATCATGCACCTGGTAATTCTAGTGAGTAAAATGTGTTTTAAAGCACGGAAATTGGATGGTTACCCCGGGGGATCTGATCTCCATTTTAGTGAAATTATATTTGCTCATCATACCATCTATTTGCAGGAGAATCAACGTCATCAAGAGTTCAAGAAATAAAGAAGTATCTAGCTGATTTTGAAACTGGGTATAACTCCCTAACTGTCTCTTTCTCCAATTTTCAGGGCCTATAAGGCTTGGAATTGGTGGCTGTACCAATACTGTTCTTTTGTACTCAGAAACTAATGTTCTTCCAATGTTTACCTTAGGGACTCGGCCACATATGTTCCTGAGTTTCCAAGAAAGCTTGACTGGTTGAATACAGCCCCACTTCAGTTTGGAAGAGTAATTTAGAACTTATTTTAGGTTATTTTTCGTAGCTGCAACTTTTCTACCGTGCTAATTGCATGTCCTATCTTTTAGATTACTGTTTTTTTACGCGAAAACAGTAGGAGAGGTTCCCACTGTGAATCTTAAGATGTGATAAGACTTCCTAGGTTATGACTAACATAAAACAAAACTGCAAGCTGGCAACCTTCTAGTCCAGAACTGTTATAAATGGTGCTTGCATTGGTGATGTTTAACCTGCGATGATTATATTTTGGATGAATATATACATGATTCAACTGGATGCAATGTATTGATTCTCCCGGTGTACCGAAAGTTACATAAAACATATATCTCTTTGTTCAACACCATATTCAACTCCCTATTATCATATCATGAACTTGATAAACAAAAATTAGTTTCATATTGCAACAATACCGCATTTTGGACAAAATGACAGGATGCTCTCAATCGGCTTAAACATATGCTGCATGGGTAGCTGTCAGACTCTTAATTGCGTAGTGGTTGCAAATATGATCCTTTTTTGTTGCTCATGTAGTATAAGTTACTGCATTTGGGGGGTACTGGAATGTTACTAAAATATTACGCATGTCTGGAATTCAACTCAGTTTGTTTCGACTGCAGATTTTAGTTCTTGGACACTGAGTTATTAATTTATTATCAATATGTATATTTTTACTCCAGGATTTGAAAGGAAAGGTTGTCCTGCTGGATTTTTGGACTTATTGTTGCATCAACTGCATGCATGTCCTACCGGATCTGGAATCTATAGAGAAGAAGTATAAAGATAAACCTGTGAGCTTTTGTTTTGCCTTCACATGTTGAACTCCTGATTATACATTCAGAATCAACAATCTCTAAACCTTTAGCATAACAACTGTTTGGAATTTGAACAGCCGGATTTGGTGGTTGTAGACCATCAGTACTTTGATCATATGGTTATTCACTGTCTTGAAACTGTAATGTTTGCCACACTGCCGTGTTGCATGCCTCTATCCTTGGCCATCAAATTATATTGCATTAGCACTACTGCTTACTGTGAAACAAACCTATGATGTTGCTAATAGATTATAAATCTCATTTCAAACGCACTAGCTTTATCTCAGTATCTCAGTTTTTCAAAAAAAAAAAAAAGTTTTTGAAGAAAACAGCAGGGGAAATCCCTGCTGTAGTAGTTTCTTAGTTTTTCAATTGATAGCTTGAGCGTGTTTTTTTATCTAGAAACAGGAGAAGTAATTATGGTTGTAATACTTGTGATTGTTGCTAAGTATGCTTCAATGCATACAGCTTGATTTTGTCTGCCGTTTTTATGTACTCACATATATGTTGCTTGATTTTGTGCAGTTCACTGTTGTGGGTGTGCACTCTGCCAAATTTGACAATGAAAAGGATCTTCAAGCTATACGTAATGCTGTTCTGCGCTACAACATTACTCACCCGGTAAGGCAACAATATGCCTTCAAAATGTTCAAATGAACTGCAACCGTTCCCTTGTCCCTACTCAATTAACACAATCTCCAATTTTCTGGTACCTCATTGTTTTTTGCTTGCATGTTTAACATATTTTATGATGGAATAGAACCAGTGTAGCTGTAACATATTTTATGATAGGATAGCACTAGTATAGCTGTATTTACATATAACAAACGACCTCTTACTGGACCCAAACTAATCACCTGAGATCGAGGCCGTTAGGAATGAGATTCCTTTAGCCCCAGCCATCTCCCAAAGTCGCCTTTCTTCTCCAGCTTGAACTAAAGCAGCAGCCAAGCTGAGAGGAGCTCCATTAAAAACATAGCGGTTCCCATGATTCCGTATAATCCTGTTATAAATAGCACTTGTATTCATTATGGGAACAGTAGGCCCAAATATATACACGTGCAGGTGTGGACAAATATGCACAAAACCCCTTATACAATGGGGAAAATACAAGAATACATATACATCTAACAAATCCAAGGCACCAAGGATAATGAGAGACTTGATTCCCCACCTTGCCAATCCTTCTGCTGCATCACTGGCCTCTCTACAAAGCATAGCTTTTCCGGTTGACGAGAGAGCTCCTGTAGGCCAACTTGTTGCAGTAGGTGAAACCAAAATTGGTTTGCAAAGACACATAACACGAGAAGATGGTCAGTGGTTTCATTCACCTGATCACACAACAGGCATTGTTCAGGATGGGCCAAGCCTCGCCAGGCTAAAAGATCCGCTGTCCAGCAGCCGTGGTGTGCGACGAACCACATAAAGAAACGGCACTCGGAGGCACCCACATTTTTAACAGGCGTATCTGGTTATCTATAAACAAGGGCGTGTGTTGTATGTGCTGTAGCCCTTTCTTCTTCTTAATATAATGATACACAGCTCTCCTGCGTGTCGGAGGAAAAAAAAGGTTTAGCTGTAGTAACTACCAATTACCCATTTCATATCAGAAGATAACTACTAGTTTTGGATCTAGATTTTGCGTAAGGTCCATTTCTGTATTCCTCTTTGTGAATGCCTATGCTATTATGATTGACGAATTTAATACCCACTGCTTCATTTTTTCTTTTCTTGATGTACATGAGTTGTTATCAATTTGTAGGTTGTAAATGATGGTGACATGTACTTGTGGAGAGCACTTGGTGTGAACTCTTGGCCGACATTTGTTCTTATTGGACCCAATGGAAAGGTTCTAGCACAGATATCAGGTGAAGGTCATAGAAAGGTATTGACACAGTTAACATAATTGCTTTTCAAAATCTGTATCTGTTGGAGTATAAGTGAATTGCCCATCTTTCCCTATCAGCTTAGGCTTTTAGGTGAACTGGTTGGTGCATGCAACTCAATATGGTATCAGAGCCAGAGGTCTCGAGTTCGAATCCTGGCTGGCGCGATTTATTAAATAAATTGCAGCCCACTCCAATATTCCACGTTTGAGGCCTGAGGGAGCCTGCACGTGAGGGGGAGTGTTGGAGTATAAGTGAATTGCCCATCTTTCCCTATCAGCTTAGGCTTTTAGGTGAACTGGTTGGTGCATGCAACTCAATATGCGTTATCTCATTTACTTTCTGTATATTCACGCTTTCAGGATCTCGATGAAGTAGTTAGTGCAGCACTTGAATTTTATGAAGAGAGAAAATTATTACAGAATGATCCCCTTCCCTTGGCATTGGAAAAGGACAAGGATAGTCGTTTACTAACTTCACCTCTAAAATTTCCTGGGAAGCTGGCAATTGATGTGCAGAACAATCGATTATTTATATCAGACAGTAATCATAATCGAATTGTGAGTATTTTTTCTTTCTGGTTTCTACTAATATAACACAACACCATGACTGATTTGTTTAACATTGCATTTTTATTTTATTTGCTTAACCTTAACTGTTAGCTCCTCTTGTTCTGTAATTTAGGTGGTTACCAATTTGGAAGGGCAGTTCATATGCCAAGTTGGGAGTTCTGAGGAAGGACTACTTGATGGTCCATTTGATGCTGCCCAGTTTAACCGCCCTCAGGTGAGGAAACATGGCCTTCTATTGCATATACAATAAAGTGGCACTCTTACAGAAACATGGTATGTGTGCTTGAATTTGTGATATAATGGCTTCAGTAGAACCCCAAACACTATGTGTGCTTGAATTTGTGATATAATAGCTTCAGTAGCACCCCAAACACTATTTCTGATGATATTTAATGGAGGCATTTGTCATATTCTGGATTACAAGCATTTTAACCCTAAATTATTTAATTCAATTACTTATACCTGCAATGCTTTGGATTTCCTTTTGTATGCTTTACAGCTTATATTCCTTGCTGCAATTTTAGGGTCTGGCTTACAATTCCAAAAGGGATATCTTATATGTTGCAGACACTGAGAACCATGCACTACGGTAAGTACCTTCATAGAATTAACTAGTTCATTCAATTCCGGTTAACTTACAAAATGACCTATTGCAGTCTCAGCAGATAAAGCGAGGGGGTGTTTGGATACCCCCACTAAATGGCACTAAAGCCCTTTAGCCACTAAACTTTAGTGCCTTGGCTTCCGAACAGGGCACTAAAGTTTAGTGCTAAAAGTCTTTAGTGGCCTCAAAACTTTAGTGCCTCAAGAGGCACTAAAAGGCACTAAAAGATACTAAAAGTGTCTCAAATCATGAATGTAAATAGTTTATTAAGGATGTAAATATTTTATCTAAGAAATAATATCTCTACTTTTCATTCAAAAAATAATAATTGTGCATGTTTGTGCTAATTTTTAGTGTCTGGATCCGAACACTCCCCACTAAATTTTAGTCCCACTAAAGTTTTGTTCCACTAAAGTTTTGCCACTAGATTTTAGTGGCACTAAAGGGATCCGAGGAAACTGCGTTGGATTGTGCAGCTTGATTCACATTTGCTACTTTTATGTGCTCAGATCAATGTTGTACAACATCTCGTATCTTTGTTTGATCTGAATTCTTTTTCTCCTTTCAGAGAGATCAATTTTGTGGATGAAACTGTGAGAACACTAGCTGGAAATGGGACTAAAGGATCTGATTACAAAGGAGGAGGTCAAGGAACTGATCAGGCATGCTTTTGACTTCTGCCCTGATATTTCATCAAATATTTTGGGATCGTCATTCAACTTAAAACCTTATTTGCATCCAATATTTCTCTATGCTTTTGAAACATTGACCTGATGCGGCCGCGACGGCGACCGGGATTGGGGCTGCGACTGCGGCTTGAAGATGGCAGCCGTTCACGGCTGCCAAGAAAAAATTTGGGAAAAATTCAGGGTGGGATTAGGAAATTGGATTAAGCCTAAGCCTAACCCTAACCTGCTCTGATACCATGTTACTAACCTTGGGCTTAGATATGAGTATATATAGCCATTAGGGATGGGTCACTATGGGCCTTAACAATTTCATTGCTGCAATACTCTGCTTGTTTTATGCTGAAGTTGCATTCTATGTCTTTCAGAGGAACAAGAGTTTTAATCAGGGCATATACTCATTGCAGTATTAAATTATAGATATGAGTTAATACCTTATTTGCCCCCAAACTAAGTTGCTATTCCTTATTTGCCCTTGCCAGATTCAACTTCCCTCCTATACCCAAAACTTAACGATAGATCCCTTATTTGCCCCCGCCAGATTCAACCTCCCTCCTATACCCAAAACTTAACCATAGATCCCTTATTTGCCCTTTTGCTGTTAACTTTCTCTTGCTTTACCAATTTTTCCCCTCAATGCACTATCCCTTATTTGCCCCTAAACAGAAAAAAGGCAAATGAGCGGTATAATACAACTAAAATTCTCAATGACGTTACATAATATATAATATTAGTATTTCCATGCATCAATAATATTTCCGGTCAAATTATGTAAAATATTATTGATAATGCAAGGAAATATTATTGATGCATGAAAATACTAATATCACACATATGTAATGTCATTGAGAATTTTAGTTGTATTATATTGCTCATGGGAAATATTATTGATGCATGAAAATACTAATGTCACATATATGTAACGTCATTGAGAATTTTAGTTGTATTATATTGCTCAATAATGCAAGGGAAATATTATTGATGCATGAAAATACTAATATCACATATATGTAACGTCATTGAGAATTTTAGTTGTATTATATTGCTCATGGGAAATATTATTGATGCATGAAAATACTAATGTCACATATATGTAACGTCATTGAGAATTTTAGTTGTATTATATTGCTCATTTGCTGACCGGAAATATTATTGATGCATGGAAATACTAATATTATATATTATGTAACGTCATTGAGAATTTTAGTTGTATTATACTGCTCATTTGCCTTTTTTCTGTTTAGGGGCAAATAAGGGATAGTGCATTGAGGGGTAAAATTGGTAAAACAAGATAAAGTTAACAGCAAAAGGGCAAATAAGGGATCTATTGTTAAGTTTTGGGTATAGGAGGGAAGTTGAATTTGGCGGTGGCAAATAAGGGATAGCAACTTAGTTTGGGATCAAATAAGGTATTAACTCATTATAGAGTCTCTAAATTATATCACAGTTGATCCTTATACAGCACAGAATATTGTACCATATTATATTTCCGTTGATAGAACAAAGTAAGCTTGACTCAAAAGTGTTTATATAGGTCCTAAATTCACCATGGGATGTCAGTTACGATCCCTCGGATGAAATCGTATATATTGCAATGGCTGGGCAACACCAAATCTGGGTACACAATGTCGGCGATGGTGTAACGAAAGTTTTCAGTGGTGATGGTTATGAGAGAAATTTGAATGGCTCAAGGTAAACATGGACTTAATTTGAACGCTCTATAATCATATATTTCCTTCAAAACATGTGTCCATGATGCTTTGATAATGGTGGCTAACTAATAGGTTTTTTAACTGTCTATAATGTAGTTTAGCTGAGATCACAAATAGTTCAGATTTAATGATGTATCTCAATAAGATCGCTTTCTTGTTCTAAATAAGATGCTGTGTACTTCTAAACTGGATAAGACAGTTTAACCCATGTTTAATTACTTCTATTTCATGCTAATTGGAAATAGCATAAATGAATAACCTTCTTGTGATTTAAGTGTGCGTGTTTGTTATATGATTAACTAAGCTTGTGGACCTTTTTCTCGTGTATAAGTGGCCTTTTGATTCTTGAAGATACTTGTGCTTATTTTCATTTGCTGTTCTGTTTGCGTTTTCTGAAAAATCAAACTTCTGTTGCAGTGCCACGAGGACGTCATTTGCACAACCTTCTGGGATCTCGCTAGCTCCTGGTATTCATGTTCCTTCCTACTATTTTGGATTCGACAGTACTGAGCATGAGACTTACGGAATTGTTGCCACAGAATTACAGGAGTTATTTATTGCTGATAGTGAAAGTAGTTCCATTCGAGCTGTTAATATCAAGACAGGAGGTTCAAGATTGCTAGCTGGGGGTGATCCAGTATTTCCAGAAAATTTGTTTAGGGTATGTGTCTCTTGATATGGGTACTTGGCTAATTTCAGCGATACTAAATTGGCCAAACATTTTGAGTCATTCTTTTATTCTGCTCAGTTTGGAGATTTTGATGCAATTGGCTCAGATGCGCTACTCCAACATCCCTTAGGTGTTGTTTATGCCAGTGACAATCAGATATATGTAGCTGATTCTTACAATCACAAGGTATTTATGTTATGATGCTTTAGTAATTTGCCTGTTATGTTGGCAGCTAAGTTGGCCTTGTGCCATATATAGTGTACCTTGCAAATTGTGTATATATATATATGCTAAATTAGGAGTAGGGTCCCTTCTTTGTTTTTTTCCATTAGGTTAATTTTGCGCTCTATGAATTGCCCTGTACTCTTACATGATATGACAGTTCAGTTGATCCATTTTAATTTCAGTTATTACATGATGCGGTAGCTCTATTGTGGTATTGTAATATGTATTACATGTTCATTTGCCAAGTTATCATGATTTTTTTTAATATGATGGCAGGTCAAAAGGCTAGATCCTGTGACAAGAAAAGTCACAACACTTGTTGGTACTGGACGTGCTGGATACAAGGATGGTCCAGGCTTGTCTGCTCAAGTGAGCTATAACATAGAAAGCTTATTTTGTTATTTGTCGTCCATTGATAATTCATGATTGATCTATTAAGAGCGTCAGTTTATTCGTGATAGTTATTTTTTGTGAAAGAAACATATTTTACTATCAACAGCTTACAATTGTTTTGAAATTTTCTGAATGCAGCTCTCTGAGCCAGCAGGGCTTGTTGAAGTTGGAGAAGGTAGCTTTATTTCTTTTTGGATTTCCATTCTCAAATTTTTCGAATTAACCAAGGCATGATTTAACTTAATATCGTTACACCTCTCACCAAATGTCACACATTCTTAACTTAATATCATTATGAAATTTTTGCCTAGAAGGTTAGAACCAGTGTCATGAATTTTAACAATTAAAATGCTTAACAGAAATTTTCTGACAACTCTGTTATCACCCTGATTTCCCTTTTATGATAATCATTTGCATTCTATGATTCTGTCACTGGTGTATCACTTCTTCCTGTACGAGTGACAAAAGCAAAGCTCACATGACGACTAAAGAATTTCATCATGTACATTAAGCTGATATTATTGAAGTTTTGATTATTGATATATCTCTAGATCTCAAACTTTTTTTATACTCTTTCTTAACAAGCACCATATTTGAGCCAAGAATTTTCTTCTGATGATAAATTTTATTGAAAATTTTCTTCCTCATTATCACCATTATGTCCCATTGTGTTGCAAGCTGAATATTTTGAGAAAGAGAATGGTGTAACTGACTATGCTACTGCAATGTTATAGGAAAGCTCCTTGTAGCAGATACAAACAACAACACAATCAGATACATTACACTTAGTGAGAAAGGTGCTGAGGTGAAGACGCTTGATTTAATTGGAGTGCAACCACCATCATCAAAGCCGAAGGCATTGAAACGCCTTAGAAGGAGGTTATCAGTAGACACAGATGTTGTTAATGTTGATGGTGGTTCTTCAATGGATGGAGTTTTGTCTCTTGCGATTACAGTCCCTGATGGTTACCATTTCTCAAAGGTCAATGAGTTCATTTAATTCTGTTTTTATCTTGCTTTCCTCTGTTGTCATAGGCATCAGTTACTATGTGTTGGTACAACGTTCAAACAGTATCATACTTTGCTTGATTCTATAGAATAAGATTAAATACTTTTGTATTTTCCGGGATGTAGGAAGCTCGCAGTAAGTTTGATGTGGAAATAGAGCCAGCTAATGCAATTGAGATAGAGCCAGAGAATGGTTTTCTAAATTCCGAAGGGATGGCATCGCTCAAGTTCAAAAGGAAGACATCATCACCATCATCTGGAAGGATAAACTGCAAGGTACAGCGGAAATCGGCATTGATATTAAATTGTTTGATAGTGCATAATACCTTTGTCTCGATTTGTTAGTCGTTCTAGCTCTTGGACATAAATCTAGATATGTGAAAAAAGTGATAAGTCTTGACCCTTATTAAGTTTGTATGCACCAACCAGTTGAACCCAAAAGCTTAAGCCGATGGGAAAGGTTGGGCAATACATTTATACTTCAACACTCCCCTCACGTGAAAGGTCTCAAAGGCCGCAAACGTGGAAATAAGAGTAATAATACCCCGCCTCACGTGAAAAGCTGCCATAGACCACAAACGTGGAAAGTAGGAGTTGGCAACAATTTATTTAATAAATTGCGCCCGCCAGGATTCGAACTCGAGACCTCTGGCTCTGATACCATATTAAGTTTGTATGCACCAACCAGTTGAACCCAAAAGCTTAAGCCGATGGGAAAGGTTGGGCAATACATTTATACTTCAACAACCCTAACCCAATACACACAACTGACCCGATTTAGCTGTTTTTAACCTTCTCTTGCATGGGTAAGCACATTAATCTGTAATGACTATTAGATAAGCAAACAAAGGGGTGGTAATCTTTTTTGGGTTATTCTTTATATAAAGGGTGTTATTCTCGTATGCATTATGTATTTGAGTATGTTCTGAATTATTTTGTAGGTATACTATTGTAAAGAAGATGAAGTTTGCCTTTACCAATCTGTTGCTTTTGATGTCAAATTCCGTGAAGCGGCAGAAACAAGTCAAACACAAATTACTCTATCCTATTCTGTAGCACCAAGAGATAATTCTGGTGGTCCACAGTTAATAGCTGGTACAAAGAATGCCAAGGTATAGTTAGTTCACAGTGATTATACTAGCACCATTGTCCTGAATGTCAATTTGGCTCCAGGCCCACAGTGTTTTTTTTGGCCTCTGTTTGACCAATGCTCAGATTACTTACATTGGCTTTGTAATTATTGTCTGCCCTTAGGCAGACAACAAACTAATATAAGTTAATATATGATCAGTCACCTGATTGATTGGAACACCGAATGTAGTCCATTTGTTAGAATCATGTTAACCAAAATCATTGATGAAAGTATGTTTGGCATGAACAATCTGATTCCAAGCATGGGATACAGTGGCCTTCATGTGATGCAAAATAATATTTTCTGCTTATGTTTCTTTAGAATAAAGTCACGGATCAAAAATTGAGATTTTGCGCATCATCTTACCGACTACTCTTGGTCTTGACTGACGTGTGTTAAAAAGAATTGAATGTCGGTCATTGTAGGCCTGCATAATGGATGCATAGATATAGAGAGAAGGTGTTGATCTCCGAAAATGATTATACAGTTTGTCAGTTTATGCGGATTAAGACGTTACACGTCCCCTGTTTGTTCTGTTGTTAGGGCGTCCCCAATGTGTGAAAAAAGTGGTCTTTATACAATAAATGCAGTCTTTAGGGTAGTCTTTATACATTGTACAGGTAGTCCATATAACATTAATGGCTAAAGTCACCCATATGCATATGGGCTGGCCATAAGAATAAAAAATCATTTTTCTTTCCTCTTTCCTCTACTTTTCTCTCATGGCAGCCACTCACATTCTCTCTAGATCTAAGTTTTATATTGATTGTGGAGCCCACTTTTTACTCTACCATTATGAACCTGACTATAACTATTTCTTCACTTGTTGTGGGTCCCAAGTATAAGGACTACCCAGTCCTTATACAATGAGGTTGCCCTGGAGACCAAGAACAGGATTTGCTGTCCTGGCCTGTTTTTTGCAACACCTAGTGTGCTAGCTCTCTGTTGATGTTTTCTATTGCTGATTCATGAGGATCGTGTATGTTACATTTCAACATGGTCCGTGCTGGCGACTGTTCTCCTAGGCAGATGTATCAGAATGCATATGGAAGAGTTGGAAAGCATGGCATCTCATGAAGTTTTTCAGTGACAGGTTAGAGTGATGAACTGATGATGCTGTGCTGGCCAAAAGGTTATCCTCGGTTCTTTTACGATTCTCAAACTCTTCATAAAAGTGATACGACACCTGTGCTTTCTCTTATCCTCCGACCATCTACCAAATGATTAGAGTAACAGATCTGGTTGGGATTAGAATTTTCCCTTGATTTAGCTTGTCCATTTTTGTGGGACAGGTCCCCTTGATTCGGTTTGTCAATTTTCGTGGAACCAATGACCTGATCAATTGTCAGATTCTTAATGCCATGTCAGCAACAGGACAGATAGATTAGGGGCCCTAGCTGCCATGTGTTTGAACAGTGTCGTGGGCCTCATGGCTGCCATCTGCAAAGCATTTTGTGTTAGGCCGTCGAGTCTCTCCATGAGCAGCATTTTGGCTATTAGGATCTGAGTAATAATTGGATAACGCTGAGGCCTAAGGCTTTTGAGTTGTATGTGCTTAGACTGATGAGGAAGCTTTTCCTTAGCTGGCGTTGGTAGCTGGTGACCTGGGCCTGTTGAGCCCTCCAATATCTGTCAAGAACAGTACTGCTCCGTAAAACCTGTTGATCCACATGGCTTCATGGCATCTCGCCGGCGGTCCTTCCGGTGTCCAGAGAGCTTGAAAGCAGGCAGTGGTGTGGTGTGGTGAGTGTGCGCCCTGCAGCTACTAAACCTGTGTCCCCCTTTTATCTCGTGTGGTGCCAAACTGGCAGAGCTCAGATGATGCTAACCAGGGCCTTCAGAACTCAGACGCGCAAGACACGTGAAGTTGGTTAATCTTGGGGAGAAGCAGGCAAAGGGTGAAGAAAACGCAGCGTTATGGCCTTTGCCTTTTTGGCGCTTGGCGTGGCAATCGAAAGGCATTCTGGCACAAGTAGAAGTAGGAGTAGATACTTGTAGCATGTCGAAAGTATGAAAACGAAGAAGATATGGTGTCATCCGTCAGCGATCAATCAGCTCTGAGCCATTGACGTTGTTGCTGCATTCAAGCATGGTATTTGGGAGGAAAAAAAATATTTCGAGGAAAATCGGCGTGACCATTGCCACTTGACATGAGAAAAATCTCTGCCTTGTTAGCGAAACTTGGGAGATCATACAGGGAAAAAATTGAGCAGGATGGATCGATCGAAGTCTCCCAACGTGCACAGTTGACAGGATCAGTTGTTGCTACTGTGCACGCTCCACGTCGATGATTAACCGGCAGGGACAGGCAATGTAGGCGCGCAGGTGGTAGGCAGACACCGAAACCCAAGGCGAAACAGGCAGCGGCACTGGCACACGCGCGAGTGCCGCCACCAGACGTCGCACCAGAGCCAGGATATCCTGTACTGCCGCGTGCAGTTCTGAGCTGAGCTGAGCTCGGATCGGTGGAATCTGCAGCAACATGGGGTGTCCGCCCGGCCCGCTCGCTCGCTCGCTCGCGAGGACGGGCGCAACGCCGGGCAGCGCACGCCAGGCACGCCTTTTTACGTGGTTCCTCGCCTCATCGCGGAAAAGGACCTGCCTGCCAATCATGCCGGCCGGGCTGCGGCCCAGGCGACTCCACCCGCGCCTTGCCCCTCGCCGGGGGACACCCGCCTTTTCCCCGGACGCGACACCCGCCACCGGACACGTACCCGCGCACGGCAGATGGACATGCGCTACAGCGATAGGCCGGAACGCCGAGCTTTGCCGGCCGCTCGTCAGCACTGGCCGGGGCCGGGTTGTGACCTCGGCCGGCCGGTCCCCCGTCACTCCGGCGTTCTGTATCGACCGTCAGGTAGTAGAACGAACGAACGAACGGTTTGTACAACCATCGCAAAGGTGCCCGGATCTGTACTTTCGATTTGATGAGGTGGTAGTAGAACGAACGGTGCTGCTGCGCTTGGGTGTTCTGGCACACTCAAAACACGTGTGTAGCGTACCAGCCGGCGTAGCTGCTCCGTTCATGTGACACCAATCAGCCCAGCAACTACGGCTACGTATTCAACCGCGAGAGAATGGCATTACTGGCATGCACGCGCGAGCCGCGGAAACCGCCGGGGACATCTCAAAAACACGCCGCTCGCAAGCACGGTCTGAAATACAAACAGTGCGGCGTGGTGGAGCCGGCCGGCAGTCCGCGACCGAGCGGCGTGCGTGGCTGTGGCCTGCCTTTACTTGATTCATGTGGTTTTGCTCTGCGTGCTACGAGCACAGTCCAACAGTGCACCGGCGACGAATCATTGCTACCCGCTGTCTATGGTAGACTCGTACTATTATTATACTGTAGTTCTTTTTAGATGCTACACACTGTAGTTACTATCATGGCAACGTTGAGGACACTCGAGGACTTGGCTGATCCAACTAATATAATCCAGCGCCTCCAATGTCGCTTCTTCATTTTTATTATTGCTTCATTTGTTCGTTTCTGCACAATGCAAAATAAACCGGTAGCTGGCGATTGGTGAAAAATTACCGATTTTTCCGACTCCCGGTTTTCGAGCAAATTTGTTTGTAGCGGCGAAAGAATATAAACCTTCTTCGCGACATGCAGATCCATAACAACCAGCATGCATGCGAGCAGTGTACTCGCGGCTGTGCGCCGTGTCCCGCGCGCATGCGGCACCAAAACAGACCCAGCTTTGTCACACGGCGTGTCCTGCGCCCCGGGCGCCCCGACCCTGCCGCGCCGGGCGCTCCAGACAGCGCGGCGCCACTTCGCCGTTCGCGCCGCACATCACATGACCGCATTACGCCGCTGCCGAGCCGGCCGGTCACGAGAGAGAAGCGCCGGGCATTCTCTCTCTGCCATGCCAACCCCAAGCCATCTGAAAACAGAGCAGAAGCGGGTGAGTGATGACAACAACATGCGCTCGCCGTCTCGCGGGGGCCGCTCGCACAGTAGTACTAGTGTGCGCGGTGGAGCCCGTACCCTTGCCGCCCTGCGCAACCGAGTGATCAGTGGCTTGCCTTTACCAGATTCATGTGGTTCTGAATGCGTGGCTCCACTGTTTAGCGATCGTGGCCTCGAGGTGCTCTTCTATACCCGTACCTGTTCCAACTGATCAACTGCCTTGAAAAATTACTGTTTCATCTTAGACACGCTTTTTTGTGTTCTTTTATCTTCGTTTAGACCAAAAAAATGATCCGCCATTCACGCACTGTACATTCGGCGTTCCCGTGGTTGTGCAGTCGAGCGACTGGTGCAGACATACGCAGATGGGCGTATGTTGCTGGTTAATTCGATCTGCGCCATTTATTGCACGATCAGACGGTCCAGATAATCCCAGTGCCTCGTCCAACCAGTAGGAGTACAGCAACGAACCGCGGATTCGGACGGGACAGCATCTCCCCCATTTTAATTCGAGCGTGACGTAGAAAGGTGTATACGCATAGCAGCTAGCGCAGTGACGCCCATGTGGCTCCCCATTAAGAAGCAAATGATATTTAATCAGCCGATTGGTCCGGAACTGTCCAAGGCAACATCAACGTGATGTTTGATCTGTACCCACTCGATCCATGTCAACATTTTTACTACTACTACTGAAGGAGACTCATCAACTGGCTACTAGAGTAGTAGTAGTACAGTTATAAAGAAAAAATGGCTACAGTACATAAGCATGACGTGAAAACTGGAATTTGGAGGGCACTTCATTTCCCCTTTTTACCATGTCACCAGTCGCGTCTCTTTCTCCTTGTTGTATGCGTTCCCCCTTTCCCAGATCCCCTTGGATCGGCCATCCATCCATTGCATGCATGTGCAAGGACGACAGATGATGCACCAAACAATTGAGATTATCGGCTGTAAGGAAGGGAGGGAGCAGGCGTGCGTGCAGCCTAGAGCTAGGCTTTGGGATTTAAAACTCGCGGCCCAGCTGAGCTGCGTGCATGCAGCTGCAGAGCGGCTTAAACAACTTGTTCAAAACAAAGCGCTCGAATCACGACGGCTACGGCGAGCGTACGAGCCGGCTTGCTAGTTTACGCCTGCCGAGGCGCCCGTTTTGACTTTGCCCGGCCATTAAAGGGCTGGGCAGCCGCCTCATAAAACGGGGACGGGCGCCCCTCCGCATGCATGTCCTCTTTTACACGGCCAACAAGCAAGCTCGATGCGACATGGATCGCACATGGCCGTCTTGATACTCACTCACCTTTGCCGCGCTCCGTTCATGGGTCAAAAACAACTTCCCTGGTTTTACAAAATTACAGCACTCCCCTGGTTTTGATGGATGATTGCCACACCTGCGACGCAGTGAAAAAAGAAGAAGAAGAAAAAACTCCCTCTGGTTTCCAGCTAAACGTACGGATAACTCTCGAAATGAAAACTCGTTCATCCACTTGAGCAAACCAACAAATTAGCGGATAAGCCCGGGCTTAATTTCAGAGACGAAGAAAGGTGAGTAGACAGGACAGGAATGATTCAGCCCAGTCGGTCCGCGGCGCGGCACGGGGGTTGCTTGCGCCGGGTAACGTCCGCGCATGTGCCCCGCCGTTTCCCATGTTACCTAGCCGTGTGACCGGCCCGGAACATGCACACACATGCCGCTACTACACTAGCGCTGCCGCTAGTCCCCGTAGAATGCAAAGCGCAGCCTAGCTATCCGCCGGCGTCCCCTAACCATGCTAATGATGGTTCTAAGCGTAGCATTAGCATCGGATCACTCGCCGGACGCCTAAACAAAGCGCAGCGGAAGCCACTGCGCGCCACACGTTGCGCCACTAGTATACCGCGCCTATAGCTATATACACGGAGAGGCCAAAACAAATGCGTCGCCGCCGGTAGCTAGCTAGGCTTGTGCCGTTCTGGACCGCTTGATCCTCTGGATCAGTGGCCGGCCGGATCCACACTACCGGCCGGGCAACGCTAGTGGATGGGTAGGCCACAAGGATGTTACGCGTCGATCTGCTCTTGTCATTTTCGTGGCCTTAGCTAGCGTGGACGAGTTCTTAATTGCGACATGAAAAGGAAACCGTTTTTGGTGGAGAGCTCTAAACCAAAGTGGAGCGCTCTACTAGTGTCTAGCACGAGCCCCGCTACGTTTCAGAGCGCGTTCGACTCTTTGTTCTTGGCTCTCTGGATTAGTAACATGCAAACACAGGTGTTGTTGTGCGTTTGTTCAGATGGAACGCCTACACGGTACGGTGACTCTAGGTTCAAAGTTTCACACAAGGAGCGGGACAGAACGGAGGAGGGAGGTCACTGCACTGCAGCGCACTTGCTCTCAAAGCACAACAACGCCATCATGTCCATGCGATCCCTACACCTCCCTGAGCGGAGCCTGAGCCCGCCCGCCCATTGGTGGACACGAGGCCAAAAAGTCCAAACCCGGTGGACCTAATAATTACTACTCGTCTGCTTACTCCCAGTGTCACACATGCAAAATGGATTAGACCAAAGAGATTTAAAAAATGCGTTATCATCCCTACAGTAATATGTACTACTCTCTCTATCCCTAAATATAGGGCGTTTTGGAGTTTGAATTTTTTCCTAAATGTAGTTCGTTTTGCAGATAAACAAACTCTAGGGTTGGTGGGAGAGTTAATAGATGGGTGGATGGAGGTAAAAATGAAGGACATAGTAGTCTTTTAACACATTGACTAATTTCATATTTGAATGGTAGAAAGCCCTATATTTAAGGACGGAGGGAGTATAACATATCATCATTCTTTTTTTTCTTTCATCGCAACGAGAAAAAAGGCCAGAAAATCCAAGAGGATCACAGGCGGGAGCAGAGCAGTGGAGCACCATCAGCCATCGCCATTTGCCAGTGCCGGCCCCCTTTATATTCCCAACCTCCAAGGCCTCGCTCCTTCCCATCCCATCCCATCCCATTCCACCTTCCTCCTTCCTTCCTTTCCCTTCCCCCGTCCCGAGCACCAACCAGCCCAGCTCAACCGGGAGAAATCCTCAGATCACACCTCGCGTCCAATCCTGCTCGTGCTCCTCTGCACCCAACCCGTCGAAACTTCTGTTGTGCCGCGACAATTCGTGGCGCGCGGGGCAATGGCGTCCACGTCGGGCTCGACGCCAGCCGTGGAGGAGACGGAGATGGGGCGGAAGCGGAAGCGCTCCGCCGCCGGAGGCGACTCCGCTGCGGCGGTGTCCAAGTGGCGGACGCGGCGCGAGCACGAGATCTACTCATCCAAGCTCCTCGAGGCGCTCCGCCTCGTCCGCGCCGGGTCCACCTCGTCCTCGTCCTCTGCAAACACTGCCGCCGCGGCGACCCCGCCGCGCAGCAGGGCAGTGCGCGAGGCGGCGGACCGCGCGCTGGCGGTGGCGGCGCGTGGGCGCACGTGCTGGAGCCGCGCAATCCTCGCCAACCGCCGCCGCCGCCTCCAGGCCGCGCGCCGCGCGCGCCTCCGCAACCCGGCTTCTCCGCCTTCGCGCCACGCGCCCGCCCCTGCCGCCGCCGGCTCAGCGCAGGGTGATGCGTCGAAGACGCCGCCCCTGGCGAGGAAGGCGAAGGTGCTGGGGCGGCTGGTGCCCGGCTGCCGGAAGCTGCCGTTCCCGGCGCTCCTGGCCGAGGCCTCCGACTACATCGCGGCGCTGGAGATGCAGGTCCGCGCCATGACGGCCCTCGCCGAGGCGCTCTCGGCCGTGTCATCCTCCTCCTCGTCCTCCGGCGGCGGCGGCGGCGGCAGCTCATCCCCTCCGGCGTGACCCCGAAGCAAGCCAACGAGCTTCACGATTCGTGCATTCGTTGTAAATTTTTCCCTCTTTTTTCCCCGTTGAATTTTTCCTCGGGATTAGTTAACCTCTAGCTTCCCTCCCTCCCTCTCTCTCCTCCCCCGTAGTTCCTCCTGGTCTTCCTTGTTAGTTGGGCGAGCGGTTAGTGTGATGATGATGAATGATGATGGCGTTCCAGTGATTAACCAGCGTTGTAATCTACTCTTGGTAGTACTACTAGTAGAGGCCGTAGGCCACAGTGGTTTTGTTGTTTCATCCCTTTGATCCCAGGATTCTTTCGTTGGTTGGGTTGTTCGATCGTTTTCTGATGAATGCACATCATCTTCGATTGTTCAGATCACGTTCTGTACTGTGTATTCTTTCACATGGGCTTGTTCATCAACCGTACCTCTTGTATCCATTCTGCTACTACGGCACAGTGATAGTTTCATCTTGAGATCATAATTACTGTGTACTTCGTGGAATACAGTAAAAACAGAGCAACCCTGAAATGATGCTCCGTTTTCCTTCTTGGTATGGCAGTAAGCGAGATCGGGGAGTCCTTCATGATGTCCCGTGATCAATGTTACTCCTTCACTCGAGTAAAATCGAGGTTTACACGGTCCAAATCTCTCAGGTAGGCGCTAATCCCTGTTTCCCAGAACCAGAGTATATTCGCCCGTGTTCCAGTGTCGATCCAAATCATCTACATGTGCTACGTGACAGTTTATTTGGAACTGCGTTGTAATAGAGACATTCCTCGCACGAATAAATACGGTAATAGTGACATGGTGGAACGTGAAATGTTGCAACGCGAGGGTGGGATTAAATGGCACGTGGCCGATCTGAGCGGCACGCCGGGTTGAGCTCGCGGGGCCCACGTGCAGCCTAAAAATGCCCCCGCACAACGCCCGGCATCGCCATCGCGTTGCAGTTAAAAACATCTCCATGGACAGAGTACAGAGAGGCGGGCGGCCCCCACGTCAGCAGCACTCGTCCGATTCTATGGTCTCTTTCCTTTCTTCACTCACGTCGCATTCGCCGGCCCCCGTAACGGGCTCCGGCGCGGGGCGAAAGTACGGCCCTGCCCCTGCGCTACGCGACGCAGCGCGCCGGTGCACCGCCGCGGGTGAGTGAGCGAGCGCGAGGGCCGGGGCGGACGGAGGCGCTACCGGCCGCTGCGATGCGATGCCGGGCTGGCGGGGCTGGCTCATAATGGAGGCGGCGGACCCACGCGTCGGCGAGGTTGTGCGCCGCGGGCCGCGGCGTCCACGTGGTCCGTACGCGCGGCGGTAGCGACGTGGCGGGCGTCTGATTGGGCCCGTCGCCATCGGCCGCTCCAGCCATGGGCGCCGCTAGTGGTAGCTATAGGCTGTGCGCGCCACGGGTGCTACGTGTGACCGGCCGTACGCCGCGGGTCATGATTCGTGCGTCACGAATCAACGCCGCCGCCTTGCACTGTGCGCTGCCCCTGCTCCCTGCCCTGTGCGTGCGCTGTGACGATGCGTCGTCATCCTGTCGTCCCCCAGCGTCTTGTGCCGTCCATGCCATTCGGTCGCTCCGTCTTGTGTAATCTCGCGCGTCCTTTTTTGGCTAGCGCTGCAAGTTCGCGACCTGTCTCGTCCAATCCGAACCCCAAGCAGAGATTCAACCCGGCTGTTCTTTTTTTCCTTATCTGAAAACGGAATTATTGCCCAAGGTAGAACATCCCGAAAGCCATTTCGTAATCAGATGACAGCTTCAAGTGACGTGGATGTATTTTCCCTTCCCTTTCGCCGAAGACGGCGACACGGACGCTTGGAGCACGCTTCTGTTGCGATGGAAAATAAACGAGTCAGCAGCTGCGGTGCGGTGCGGTCGTCGCGTTCGTGGATGATGATGATCCGGGTCCGGTTGTCGTTGTTGGTTTCCTCCCGCCGTTGGTCGTGTTGCGCAAAGGGATAGGGTTGGTGGTTGTAGGTGCTTTGGTGGTGTGGTGCCGCAGCCTTAGCTGAGGACTAGTTGTCTACTAGCAGCTAGATTTGTTGTTCATTAGTGGTAGCCTGGTGCGCCAGCGTTCTGAAAGCCTGCCTTCAGTTGGGGTGTGTTGGTTTTTGGGTCTAAATTTTATAGCTGTTATATCAAAAAGAATCTTATTATTTAAAAATATTAAATAAAGTTTAATTATAAAATAAATTACAGGCTCCTATACTAATTTACGAGACGAATCTAATGAGGTTAATTAAGTTATGATTAGAAGACGGTTACTGTAGCATCATTTTAACAAAATATAGATTAATTAAGTTTATTAGATTCATCTCGAAAATTAACACCAATCTGTCAAAAGGATTTTATCATTAAATTGATCGAAATATTTATAAATAGTAAGATTCCCTTTGATGTGATAGTGCTTAAATTTTAGAGGGTTGGAAACGAACACACCCCCGGTTTCATATGTGATGCTTCTGTTCTCCCTTTCGCCATGCCAGAGCCAGAGCCTGCCATCTTCAACGTGGGACTGCGCTCGTGGATTCAGTCAGATGATATACGCTTGTTTGGAGAGCACGGGTAACTCCAATGCGGGAGAATTGGTGTTTTCTTGCTGAAAATCTAGAGGAAAAGGGTCGACTTCTTCCCCGTGCAAAATACAAAAGGGTCGTTGTTGTTGAAAACTCCTGAAATTAAACGCCACGGTTGTTTAAAAAGATGTGTCTGTCAATCACAGCCTAGCTGCCAGGTCAAGCAGGGGCGAATAGAGCCTGAAAATTATGCAGCCCGACCACGATTGATCCTCGCATTAGATTTGCCGCCGCTCCAGGACGACCAACGAAGTAACCGGCGCGACCACTTTATTTGCCGGAGGCGGAGCTCGCCGCGCCGGGCCGGGCCCCGCGCCACAAGTCTGCGAACGCCACGAGCCATGTGGGATGCCTGCCCCGGCGAACGTGGTCCCTGTTTGTGCGTTCATCCCCTTTTCCATCGGGTCGGCGTGGTGATGGGCATGGCGCCGCGCCGCTTTGCTTTCATCCATCCCGCTGTTGCGCTTTCCTCCCGTCTCGCTGCGCGCGGGCCCGGGTTGCCCTAACCCCGCGCCTGCGCTTCGGAGAACCCTTTCCCATTCGCTTTGACAGAGGGAGACCGAAACGGAAAACCGCGGGCAAGCCCACCACGTGGGATGGGTAGCGCGCGGACCCCGCCCGCTGACAAAATCTGGGGGAGGTGCCTTGGCGCCTTTCGCGGGTGACGTGGTCCGGCCTTCCTCGTTGGAGTCACCGGCCGGCCGGGATCTTTCTCTCTGCGCCTCTGAAATGCGCGTGGCAGGCAGGGCGCCTGCCCGGCCGAGGAGATCTTTATCGCCGCGTCGTGAATGTTTGGCGTTGATGGCTCCTTCTTCTTCAGGTGGTATTGGTGGGGAATTATGCGTCGAGTTTCTCCTTTTGGAGTGTTTTGGTCTGTTGGATCGGAATTTAATCTGCATTTGGGCACGCAATCTCTGTTGAGATCGATCAGGTTTGTCTTGACCTCGCATCGATTGCGCCTCAGCAGAATTGTCTCGTCCACACGAATACACAATGCGTGTGTATACGACACGCCCACAGATATGTTGTGTCGATTTTTCTGTTTCGAGTGTACAGCCCTGTCGTGCCTCTAAAGGAAGATGTGGAGCAAAGACGGAGCCTAATCAATCGTGCTAATTACCCAGCAATATGGGCAAATAATACGCCCAAAGCCGTCCGAAACTGAGCTGTTACGAAAACGCCAGTGCATGGTGGCGCCCCGCCCTGCGTCTGGATCCCTCGCCTGCACGTTGCATGTTGGCGAACGGCATGCAGGCAGGCAAGGGCAGGCCCGGCACGTGAAAGCGAGTACGGACGCAGGCGTGATGCCTCCTTCCCGCGAGAACGACCGCACATGGAAACGGCGTCGTACGCGCGTGTCCGCGGTTCGCTCTTTCCCGTCTCTCTGCCCCGTGAATCCGCGACACGGGACGGGGAAGCGACGTGACTCCGGACGGAGCCGTAATCATGCTGTTTTTCCCGTCCCCGGGGAGATTATCTTAGCTGGAGACCTGGAGTTGCCGTACGCACCTGCCTGGCCGGCCCGGAAGAGGGCTACTACCTCTCGGCCGTCAATTTCGCACCATACGCACGGCGGGGACGCCAACCGCAAGAAATCGACGTCCATTGATTGGGTTTCGATGATCAAACGGTTCGCCCTGCCGGCGCCGGCGATGGGTAAAACCTAGTGACAGCGGGATCCCTTCCCTTCGCTGGCCGTGTCAGATGTGGGACTGTGATGAATGAATGACGGCCTGTTCGTTTCCAGCTATATAAATTTTAGATGGGTCAAATCAAAGAGAATTTTATCGTACTTAAATAAAGTCTAATCTCGAAACTAATTGCAGACTCCCTATCTAATTCACGAGACGTAATCCAACGAAGGTAATTATGGTGTTATTAGAAGATGTTTACTCGTAGCATCACTGTAGCAGAAACATAGATTAATTAGGATCATTAGATTCGTCTCGCAAATTAGAGGGGTCGCGACATAGGTTTTGTTATTAAATTAATAAAAGATCTACTAAATAAGTAAGATTCTCTTTGATGTGACAAGTATATAAATTTTAGAGGGTGGAAACGAACGGGGCCTGAATATCGTTTGGTAATCACTCCGTACATCGCTTTCCACAGGCCTCTCTGCTGCAGTCAAGTTCCAGTTGCCACTGTGCCTCCCCTACTTTGAACCACGAACAGTGCGACCCAAGAGTTTCGAGTTTCAACTCTCCCGCCGCCGGCGGGACCCTCTCGTGTGGATAGATAGGGAGGAGCACCGCACCGGTGATCAGAGATCATCAAGTGGCGCGCGTCAACTTGCCGGAAAGGGCTCCAGCGGCTGTGCGCGGAGCGAGGAGGAGGGCCTCTCGGTGCGCCGACGCGTCATGTGCCACGCCTGCTTGCTGCTGCTGCTGCGGTTGGGTCGGTTACAAAAGGCGAGTGTGGAGTGATTGGCCCTGGTGTGGTGCCCATGGCCCCTACGCGCGCACATGCATGGGCCGCGCCCGGCCACTTGGTGCGGTGGTAGTAGACGCCAAGGACTCACTCATCCATGATGAGCAGTTCGGTTTTCCCGTTTTCTTCACCCGGGAGACGGCAGACAAACAAACCCGAACCCCCTCGCCATACGTTGGATACTGCCGAGCCCACCTCCCCTGCTTCGGCAATGGGCAGCCACCCGCCTTTTGGCTGTGCGTTCTGCGTGCTGCTATGCTTGCTCGTCGTATTTACCACGCCGCTGCCTATTTCGAGCGCCACGCACCGCCTGCCTTGCCCTGCTCGGGTTTGTCCATTGCACTTGTCGCCTCGCAATGTACCGATGTGGGAATTAGACCGTGAGGACGGGACTGGGGGCGTGTCGTGGCCCAGATTAGCATCCGCCATCACCATTCACCACCAAGCAATCAAAGCCGGGGGCGCCTCCCTTCTCTTTCGAATTGCCTTCAGTAGCTCGGACGGCAAAAACGTTGCTCATGGCGGCCTGCTGCGTGCAGCGGCAAAGCATTCATTGGACGTGCCGAAATAAATCAGCGGTCATTGAATTTCCGAGTGACTCGCAGAGGTAAATTCTCCTGAAGGGAACACAGGTCGTCAAGTCTTTACATTGACCAGCCCAAATGACATGCATGTACAGATATACAAGCAGCTAGCAGCGCACAAACGGGACAACAAAAATGTTTTATTTATTTATGATGTAGCGGGTGCAACAGTGGGGCTGCCGGTGCCGGTGTCTTTTTTGTTTCTTTTGTGTTGTGTGGTTGCATGTTTGGAGCTGGACGGCCACTGTTTCTTGTTTTTAAGTAGGGAACAAAATGAGTATGATGACCTAGCAAGGAAAGGAGATGAAAACAAGTATGCAATCATCAGAGTAGGTAGACGGCACGCACATGACATCCATGGAGAAGTCGTACGCCTTTCTCCGGTGATTGATCCGGTTTATTGGAGCGTTATTTTAGTGACGGAAATGTCAACCACCACGAAGCTGGAGAGGGATTCTTATGTACTACGCTTCATGCCGGCCGGTATTGTATATCACCTTGAAGGTCAGACCAGGGTTAACTAGAAAACGCAAAAGAAAATATGAACTTGCTAATTTTCAGTCGATTGGAAATTAATTTTCAGTCGACATCCAACATCACTCGATAGAAATCAGATGGTCTAAAAAATAATACTTTTATATAGTATATCTACATTAATAGACTATTTCTTTATGTACGCTCCATGCTGGCCGGTATTGTATCACCTTGCAAGTCAAACCAGGGCTAGTTAGAAAACGCAAAAGGAAAAATTATACAAGTAGTCAGCACTAAAAGAAACAGTAGTATATCATTCAAAATTTACTTTAGCGGTAATGGAAAGAACAAAGAAGTGATGACTGAACATTAAGATAACGTGAAAACGGAGAAGTAACATACGACGGCGCAATGTTTACATACACCAGAAAATATTAAGAAATTATTAGTTTTAATATCTTCGAAATTATATAATCAGTTGACTAAAAAAATTATATAATCAGTGTGACAGTGTCACGCGCTGATCCTATAAGTGAGGAAGTCTAGCCCACTACTGGTTGTACCGTGTTGGACTACCGGTAGTCTTGTTGTCTAATATATCCGCGCTGCATGGATGAAAACATGGCAGACATTTAAACAATACAAGTGACCTTTAAAAAAAGTCAAAGCAAGCATGAACGAAAGCATTGGAGATCAAGTGATGGGAGTGGTGCCACGACGGCTCCAAAAGAAAAGGAGCTTGCACGCATGTGCGGATGCGGTGGCGGTCGAGGTCGAGCGAGGGGACGGCCGCGGCCTGGAGACGAGACGTTCAGGCCGAACCGGAAAAGACGTATGCAAAGTGCGCAGCGGCGCCATGCGAGCTTGCCGGCCGCCGGGGCGTTGGAGTGGCCACTGGCCAGCCGGCCCGCCGGAGTCGCATCGCTAATCGCATCGGATCAGGGTCAATGGCACTGTAGTGTATTCACGGAAATGCATATGCGCACTCTGGCCGGCTGGCTGGTAGCTGCCGGTTCCGGTCGGGGCACGGACCGCTCGGTCACAGAAGTACTTAGCGCGTCACCGTCATCCATGCATGCGTGTGCATGCGGCGCGGTTTCCCACGCCGCTCGTGAAATGACACGCGCTGTGTGTGTACGCGGCAAAACCACAAATTTATACGAAGAAGACGTTCTATATGTATTCGTGTTAGGCCCTGTTCGTTTCCAGGTATATAATTTTTAGAGGTCAAATTAAAGAGAATTTTATCATTTTGAAGTACTTAAATAAAGTCTAATATCGAAACTAATTGCAGACTCCTATCTAATTCACGAGACGAATCCAATGAGGGTAATTATGGTGTTATTAGAAGATGCTTACTGTAGCATCACTGTAGCAAAACATAGATTAATTAGGATCATTAGATTCGTCTCGTAAATTGAGGGGATCGCGACATAGGTTTTGTTATTAAATTAATAAAAATACTACTAAATAGTAAGATTCTCTTTGATGTGACGATATATAAATTTTAGAGGCAGAAAGATGATCAGGTCGCACATGGGCGCGCGGACCGGCGGACAGGACATGACAGGGCTATAGGCCGGCGCGCGAGCGACGCACCCATACGGCGATACCAAAATGGCAAAGCGAGAAGCGATCCGAGGCGGTAGGAGCCAAGGCTAGGAATGCACCCGAGATCGACATGGCCACCCGATTAGCTATCTACCTCCGCGTCTTTGGTTTCGCATCACATGCGCGCGACACACACAAACCGGTAGGCGTACGCTCGCGTGATTGGGCAGTGTGGTGGACCGGGCGCCGGCCCCCGCCTACGAGGGAACGTACCGCAGCCTCATCGATCGCTTCCTGCACGTACGTACGTACGAGGCGCCCGTGCCCTGGCGCGGGCATGTGGCGTACCCGCTCGCGCGCAGGCCGTGCACACGCACGTACGCGTTCGACCGAGCCGCGCGCTGGTCCGCGCGTGTGACCGGGGAGCCAGCCAGAGTGCCCCGGCCCGCGCGCGGTGGTGGCATGGCAGCAGCGCATGTGGCCTGTCCGCCGCGGCGTGTGGTGTGGGCGAGGCCGGCCGGCCAGCCAACCCGATCGATCGGCTCCGTTCCGTCGTCGTCGAGCTGCGGAGTGGAGTCTCGTGCGCGCTGGGCTGTGTGATTAGGAAGGAGGACCACCAATAATGGGCGGATGCGGAGGAGGGAGGGCAGCGCTGTCCATCCACCGGGTCGGTCGATCAGCGCGGCTCGCTTTGCACGGCGTCGGCACATGCGCGTACGTTGCGGATGGCTCCCTACGATCCGGCTATTGGGAGCGCTTTTGCTGGGGCCCCGCCGTCGTGCTCCGTCCGACCGTACGGCTCGGTGCCGCCTCACCCTTGTTGTCCTGATTCCTGGCTGCCGGATTTTGCTGTACAGAGGAGAGGAGAGGATCCGGATTTTGCTGTACAGAGGAGAGGAGAGGATCCTGTCATCCATTCCATTGGTTCGCGATCGGGCCTAGCGACCAAAACCAGGAGGCGCAGGTCCATGTGAGACCAAAACTCTGGGGAACGGCCTGGTCAGATGCTCATCACGTGGAGAGAGATCTGCACTGCACCTGCCCGATCTCCCGGAAAAAAATCAGCACGAAGCGTCAAGGTCGACATGCCACTCTGCATTATGCTCAGCTGCAGCGACGAATGTTCAAGCGCGCCGGCAAACGAACGGACCACACTGGTTAGTTAATCTGTGACGGAACGCGCGACGGACATCTCTCTCGAGATCAACGACCGAGCCCGAGCCCCGGCCCTGATGAGTTCTCGCCGGACAAAGCAAGGGCAGATTCCCTTTCCCGAAGAGTGGCTTTACGCATGAGAAAGTTTGCCTGCGCACGCACACGCGACGCTGTCACCTTTCAGTGGGTGTGCGTGTTCGACGGCGATTGATGGACGGCTCGGCGGCCAGGTAAAAGCGGCCACGCACGCACGCATCAGTGTTCTACTAGCTGGCACTGATGGATCGAGACGTGCACGACCGGCAGCCCATGCATGCTCCTGCGTTCTGTCCACGGCTGCAGTGCAGATGCTCGTGGATTCCCGGAGGCCTGAGAAACTGCCGGCGAGAAGCACCAAACGCTATCCGGGTTGGGTTACGAACGATGTGGCATCTCTGCATTTCCCGTTTCCTTTCAGGAGTCTGACTGCTCTGTTTTCACTCGATTCCCTGTCATATTCAGGAGGAGCAATGGCGGTCCATTGGTGTCAAAAAGCATCAGGTGTCAGGAGCAGAGTCGCCAGTCACGACTCACAAGGACGGGTCCCTGGGAGATGCTTCCTCCGTCATTGTTCGTATGGACGGTGGCGCGGCGGGGACCGTGTCTGCAACTCTATGCGCAAAGGACTGCGCTCCTTAAACAAACCTCACAGCTTGTACAACTGCGCAGGATTCAGCAAGATCGTTGCCCCTCCCTCGGTGCTGCTCTGAGACCCGCTGTTAGCTCCATGATAACAACGGGTCATCAAAATATGACTCACCGTATAGTAGATTTTCCAGCAGGGAACTCGCAAGTGCTAATATTTTTTCCCTCCCTCCAGATATACTAATATTATACGTGGCATCATGACAGAGCACCTAACTTAGGAGGTACTAGTAAGTAGTATGCTCTTAGCGCTTCTAAATTCATCGCCCCAATGATTTGGTGGAAGGCTAATGATGATTACGCCGGCCTAATGCTCCTCTGTCTCCTCTCCTAATACACAACGCCTTCGGCCGGAGGAGAAGAGTATACGTGCGGGCCACTCCAACAACGCCCGCTTTGCAGCCGTTCAACAATCTCTCGCAGCTCACCGTGGACGCATGATGCACGTGGGGACATGATTCAAAAGCTACCATT
>JAUNZO010004116.1:0-114017 GCA_031894775.1 Chloris gayana | reverse complement strand
AACTCATATCTATGTCATCAGCCACAAAAAGAAGTTCTGGTAACTATAAACTCGATAATTTTGCCAAGTTGAATAGTTTAACATAGATGGACATGTTTGACCACAAGAACATTATCCGGATAGACATGCCCAATTTAGCTTATAGCATGTAGTTTCACGCGTTTATAAACCTTTTTTTCCTTAAAATGATAGTGTATAAAGTGTATCCATCACTAATAACTTGACATGAGAAAAAAATATACCTTGATTTTTTCAATAATGTTTTTCATTAAGTACAAACCAATATAATTATTCACACAACTACATAATTCTACAACACTCCTTCATCAAAGAAAAAAAAATGATAAAATGATCCGGTACTCCTGAGTAGATCTGCATTCGATACATTGAATCGAAACATAAAAACTGTGATTCGACTGTGGTTTGCAGTCTATGTCACACAATTGCTTTTCTTCATGGCGTTGCTTCGTCAGAAAACGAAACGACCGTGCAACCCAATCCACCACGCAAGCTACGCCAGTCCAGCATTGAATAATACAATTATTCTAACATTTGCAGGATTATTTGACTGCTTGACACTGTAAAGAAGAGAAGCATCCCATTTGATTCTTCAATTATAACGGAACTATAGTTTGTTTTTCTCAAAATCTGACGAAGCCTGCAGGCTGCTTGCCAGGTCAAGAAATATATGGTTAGCCAATGGAGTACTGCGCATGGGTCGTGCACGGTTCGATATCACAAACATGTAAACGTCGCGGCGCATGCAAGGTTCCATACTTCGCGGGACCCTAGCCTCGTGACACGCAGCTTCAGACTTTTCGCGAAAAATTCTTAAGACTTTTCCGCAAAAGCCAAGAGGCATCTCGGTCTCGGATTGGCGCGTGGGCGCGCGCGAGCGAGATCTCTCCGCGGCAATCCACCGGGACCGCCGCGGCTGCGGCGGGCAGCGAGGTCACGCGACGCGCGATTGGACGCCGTGAAAGGGGCCGACCGGGCTCCAGCCCCCGCCCCCGCCGTATATTCTCGTCGCAAAGGGGCAGCCGGCAGCGCCACGCCCGCCACGTACGGCCACCCAGGCGGGGGCCGACAGGAAAGCTGCGCCACATGGGCCGCGGCGCGGATTGGCCCGTCAGCGCGGTCGCACGTGGGCAAAAGAAAGGGCCGGACCCGGGAGCGTCACGTCACCGGGCTCGGGGTGCCGTGGTGGTTGCCGCTTCGGGGGCCTAGCCGCGCGCGCGGGTCGCCATTGCCGCCACAGCTTTCGTCTTTGCTCCTGCTGCCCCCGCTCGCTTCGGCCTCGCTTTCTACAAAGCCAAATCATCATCCGAGCGGCCTCCTCCTGTGTACTTCGCCAATGAACGCGCGATGGTTATCCAGTTGCGAAACCGACTAGCTCCGCCAGATAGGCTTCTGAGGACGGGCGGTGGTGGTTACATCGGCCGGGCGGAGAATAATATCCGGGTGGATTTGTAACGGTTTCGTGCAACTGGCGTATGCAGATTCGGGAGCAACGGCAGCGAGATCAGTTGCTACAGGTAAAATCGATAGTGTTCTCCATGTGAGGTACAGCGACGGCTAGTTCTGCGTTCCCGATCCCACTGGGTATCCGACACGGACAATGGCATGGTGTGCCATGACAAGTTGCCAACTGGAGGGGCCGAAGGGGCGCAGAGGATTATGTGAATCCAAATGTCACGTGGTCCGTAACGACAGGTCTACATGGGTGCACTGTTGTGGCTATGATGTGGATTTCATCTGTTGGAGCAGCCCGAGCGAAAACTTCCGGGGCACAGTACCTTTCACATCCGGTTCAGTTATCCTTTCTGATGGTCTATTTGTTTTGGTCACTCATTTCTTCGTTACTCGTTTGTTTTATCTACATTTTCTTTTTGCCATTTCGGAACAACGTTGTCAGTTAGGTGCATTTTCAACACAGAGATATGGGGTTCAATGGCTAAGATGTATAGCGTGTTTCTTTTGTCACCTGTGTGGTGGAAGTCACGGTTGTTAGTCACCAATTTTGACATGCTTTTTATTCAGGTAGCCACACATAGACTGATGCCGACAATAATTGACAAAAGTAAGCAAGCACCTGCAAACTGCAAAGTTGTGAAAGAACAAAGATGATAAAACATGGGTTCGGGACCTGTGATGAAAAAGTAACAGAAAGAAAAGGAGAATTCGATTCATAAGCTTCTCTTTGTTTGGCACTGTCTAAAAATCTGAAATTGATTGGTATCGCATTGGAATGTTCAGCCATAGAGGAATAGTACAAGTCGTGAATATGACCGTCCTTTAGTACAATCCTGGATGCAAATTAAGACCCACCAGTGCATTGTGCGATCAACATCATTGCGTTGTTATTTCCACTCCCGAGGAGAAGCGGAGGCACTATCTACAACAAATCAAAACTTCACCAAAATTTGTTAGTAATCCTTACAGTAATAAGGAATTCCACCATGTTTCAGTGGACCGTCATGCCCTCTCTTAATTAAGAACTAATCATTCCATAGCCAGTCATCTCATATCTTGCCGAGGACATAACACATCAAGTCGCTACGCTTATTATTGCTCAAGTCTTTTGTGCCTGCCCTTCAAAAAAAAGTCTTTTGTGTTTGTGGACCTATGATAGCTACTATGTTTGGAACTATACTTTTGTAGACCTAAGAATGCGGACCAATCTTCTCTAAATTTTCTAGTAGATTAAGTCTAGATTAGTTTTTTTCTCCATGCCAACTTATTTTATATGGGGGATTTGGTTTCTCCTCCTCCTCCCCGATAATAGTGTAAAGGTAGCATGAGTTTGGTCTGTCCACGACGATTTCGTTGAAGATGATGGCGGTGGCGACAACGTCAACTATTTCATTTGTTTGACAGACATGAAGAATTAAGTTCCAGGATGATGACATCGAGACGAAGATGATGTTGTGATAGTTGAATAATTTTCTTCAATCCCTTCTATGTTTTGTGATGGTTAGATCTAGCCAGGACGAATGATGAGAATAAATATAACCCCCAAGCTATTCTGATTGAATTTTAGTTTCCTTTTTCTTTTGTGACAATAGGAAGAATAAAGAAGACACAAGAAAGAAGAAGATTGTTCCGAGTTCCATCTAAAGGAATGTCTTTCATTGTTTTTTGGTTACTCATTCTCAATCTGATGGTTGAGCATGTGCCACTGCAGCTATCCATATGAACCATGATAAGGTTTAGGTTTGAGATTCCGAGTTGTATACCGAGTGCACATAGTTGTAAATCTCTTTGTATCTCAAACTGCTTATAATATGATGTGTTCAATTAATATCAATATAATTTTTCTTTTAATAAAAGAATATTGAAATTTGGCACTATTGCACGTTTCAGATTCACATACAACTATATGTTACTTTAGGAAATAACGGGGGAATAATCAAACTTTACCTCAACGTATCCTTCATATTTTAGATATTTCAGACCATTCCATCCAATGTAAGCTTCTGTAAAAAATTGGATTAGTGGCATTTATAGATGCAAGCTACATACTCCCTCTATTTTTAAATTGTTGACGTTGTTGATTTTTTCTTTATGTTTGATTGTTCATCTTATTCAAAATATTTTTTCAAATATATAAAATTATAAGTCGTGTTTCAACTTTTCTTGATGATTGAATAAATGATAATAAAATATTTGATAATTTTTAAATTTTTTTGAATAAGACGAACGGTCAAACGAAAAAAATCAACGACGTCAACAATTTAAGAACAGAAGGATAATTTTTTTTCTGGTGTCCATGCATCATCTCATAAGCTAAATTTTAGAAGTACAGTATGAGATGATGTTTGTATCACTTTCTAAGTTTTTGCACCGCATTTTATGAATACGGTTTATGCATAAATAAATTACGGGATTATGACATTACCAACCTCTTAATAAGACAACTCAGAACTCACTGTATAAGACAATATCTTTATATTTGCCTTATTTTAAAAGAAAAGAATATAACTATCATTCCCAAAAGGAAAAAAGGAAAAGAAAAATCGCAAGTATCCACCGCCACTTCACCTCACCTTTAGCTCGTCGTCGTCCCCAGCACAGACGCGAAGACAATCCATACCCGGCCTCGATCCCCTGGCCCTCTCCACCCATCCCTATCCCAGCCATGCCGTCGTCATCGACCCATCGCCTTGCGCGTAATATCCTTCCTCCACTGTACCTGCCGCCCCTCCCTAGCTCGCCTTTTTTATTTTATCCTCGTGACTCAACGTGCCCAACAGCCCAGAGTGGCGAAGCGATCGGACGAACCCCAGGCGAGGGGGCGAGACAGCCGACGAGCCGAGCTTACAACGGCACAAGAAGACGCGGCCGCCTAATCCAGTAGCGCCCCAGCTCTTTTTTACCCACCGCCATGGCGTCGGGCAGCCGCGCCACGCCCACGCGTTCCCCCTCCTCCGCGCGGCCCGGGGCGCCGCGGCACGCGCACCACCACCAGCACCACTCGCAGTCGTCGGGCGGGAGCACGTCCCGCGCGGGCGGCGGAGGCGGAGGGGCGGGGAGGCGCGGCCACGGAGTCGGTCTCCAAGGCCGTGGCGCAGTACACCCTGGACGCGCGCCTCCACGCGGTGTTCGAGCAGTCGGGCGCGTCGGGCCGCAGCTTCGACTACTCCCAGTCGCTGCGCGCGCCGCCCACCCCTCCTCCGAGCAGCAGATCGCCGCCTACCTCTCCCGCATCCAGCGCGGCGGCCACATCCAACCCTTCGGATGCACGCTCGCCGTCGCCGACGACTCGTCCTTCCGCCTCCTCGCCTTCTCCGAGAACGCAGCCGACCTGCTCGACCTGTCGCCGCACCACTCTGTCCCCTCGCTCGACTCCTCCACGGTGCCTCCGCTCGTCTCGCTCGGCGCTGACGCGCGCCTCCTCTTCGCCCCCTCGTCCGCGATACTGCTGGAGCGCGCCTTCGCCGCGCGTGAGATCTCGCTGCTCAATCCGCTCTGGATCCACACCAGGGTCTCCTCCAAGCCCTTCTACGCCATCCTTCACCGCATCGACGTCGGCGTCGTCATCGACCTCGAGCCCGCCCGCACCGAGGACCCCGCGCTCTCCGTCGCTGGGGCAGTCCAGTCCCAGAAGCTCGCGGTCCGCGCCATTTCCCGCCTCCAGGCACTACCGGGCGGGGACGTCAAACTCCTCTGCGACACCGTCGTCGAGCACGTCCGCGAGCTCACAGGTTACGACCGTGTCATGGTGTACAGGTTCCATGAAGATGAGCATGGGGAAGTTGTCGCTGAGAGCCGCCGCAATGACCTTGAGCCTTACATTGGGTTACATTATCCCGCCACAGATATCCCTCAGGCATCACGCTTCCTGTTCCGGCAGAACAGAGTGCGGATGATTGCAGATTGCCATGCCACACCAGTGAGGGTTGTCCAGGACCCTGGCCTATCTCAGCCACTCTGCTTGGTTGGCTCTACTCTACGAGCACCACACGGCTGCCATGCGCAGTACATGGCAAACATGGGGTCAATTGCATCGCTGGTTATGGCGGTGATAATTAGTAGTGGTGGTGATGATGAGCAAACATCAAGGAGCGGCATCTCGTCGGCAATGAAGTTGTGGGGGTTGGTGGTGTGCCACCACACATCACCACGATTTATCCCTTTCCCATTGAGGTATGCCTGCGAGTTCCTCATGCAGGCCTTTGGGTTGCAGCTCAACATGGAGTTGCAGCTTGCGCACCAGCTGTCAGAGAAGCACATCCTTCGAACACAGACTCTATTATGTGACATGCTACTGCGGGATTCACCAACTGGCATTGTCACGCAGAGCCCCAGTATCATGGACCTGGTGAAGTGTGATGGGGCTGCACTTTATTATCATGGGAAGTACTATCCACTGGGTGTCACACCAACTGAGTCTCAGATCAAGGATATCATCGAGTGGTTGACAGTATGTCATGGGGACTCGACGGGCCTCAGCACAGATAGCCTGGCTGATGCAGGATACCATGGTGCTGCTGCATTAGGAGATGCTGTGTGTGGGATGGCGGTAGCTTATATCACGCCAAGTGATTACTTGTTTTGGTTCCGATCACACACTGCTAAGGAGATCAAATGGGGTGGTGCAAAGCACCATCCTGAGGACAAGGATGATGGTCAGCGGATGCACCCACGGTCATCTTTCAAGGCATTTCTTGAAGTGGTTAAAAGCAGGAGCTTACCATGGGAGAATGCAGAAATGGATGCAATACACTCCTTGCAGCTCATACTGCGTGACTCCTTTAGGGATGCCGCAGAGGGTACTAGTAACTCAAAAGCAATTGTCAATGGCCAAGTTCAGCTTGGGGAGCTAGAATTGCGGGGAATAAATGAGCTTAGCTCAGTAGCAAGGGAGATGGTTCGACTGATTGAGACAGCAACAGTACCCATATTTGCTGTTGATATCGATGGATGTATAAATGGATGGAATGCAAAGATTGCCGAGTTGACAGGCCTCTCAGTTGAGGAGGCAATGGGAAAATCACTGGTAAATGATCTTATCTTCAAGGAGTCTGAGGAAATAGTTGGCAAGCTATTGTCGCGCGCTTTAAGAGGTATATCTCATCTTCTCATGTGGTTGATGTTCCCTTTGATATTATGTTATGTTTGAATCATTTTTCATGTGCCCAGTCTATTGAAACATTGACCTGCTCCTGGCTGTATCTCTTAATGCGGGATGCATATAACACAATAGAACTTTATGAACATGAAGTATACATACATATGCATTAGACTGATTATTTTGTATTTAGATTTCTTGAAGATATGCAGGTTTTTGGTATACAAACTTTTGTGCATGTTTAACTTGCTATAGAAATAGGAAACAATTAGACTTATATTGGATCTTCTCTCTCTTTTTTTTTCTTGAACAGGAAGAATACACAAAAGCGAAACATTAAGTATTATAGATTCAATAAGGAGCTGGACAAAAATCTTTTTCTTGCACTTATTAACTCTTTTTCTTCCTAAAACTGGCACCTTGACCCAGTTGCTGTATAGTTGTTTCTTCTCCCTAAGGGTCTTTTGTATAGCTCTGTTTGTTTTTTTTTGCAATAAATAAAAAGTCTAACAGTAGGGGCTTCCCCTACTGTAATTCCCTCAAAAAAAAACATTAAGTATTATCAAATGTATATAAAAGATGGCGCTAGGCGCTTACTGGAGGCTATTTTTCTTTCAATATTTCCTATATTCTTTTAAATTGCTCGTACAATACATGAAGTCAGATTATGTGCATTGATGGATGCAGTGCGATTGGTGAGCGATAATTTATGAACCTGTTGCTCATACAGGTGAAGAAGACAAAAATGTAGAGATAAAGCTGAAGACATTTGGGTCAGAGGAATCAAAGGGACCAATATTTGTTATTGTCAATGCTTGCTCCAGTAGGGATTACACAAAAAATATTGTTGGTGTTTGTTTTGTTGGACAAGATGTCACAGGACAAAAGGTGGTAATGGATAAATTTGTCAACATACAAGGGGATTACAAGGCTATCGTACACAATCCTAACCCCTTAATACCCCCAATATTTGCTTCAGATGAGAATACTTGTTGCTCAGAATGGAACACAGCAATGGAAAAACTTACTGGATGGTCAAAAGGTGAAGTTACTGGTAAACTTCTTATCGGAGAGGTATTTGGAAGTTGCTGTCGACTCAAGGGCCCTGATGCATTAACGAAGTTCATGATTGTCCTTCACAATGCTGTTGGAGGGCAGGATTCTGAGAAGTTCCCTTTTTCATTTTTTGACAAGAAGGGAAAATATGTGCAGGCCTTACTGACTGCTAATACGAGGAGAAATATGGATGGCACGGCCATTGGAGCCTTTTGTTTCTTACAGATTGCTAGTCCTGAATTACAGCAGGCCTTTGAGATTCAGAGGCAACAAGAAAAGAAATGCTATGTGAGGATGAAAGAACTGGCATACATTTGCCAGGAGATAAAGAACCCCCTTGGTGGAATCCGATTTACCAACTCCTTGTTACAGATGACTGATTTAAATGATGATCAGAGGCAATTCCTTGAAACTAGCTCAGCTTGTGAGAAGCAGATGTCCAAGATTATAAAGGATGCCAGTATACAAAGTATTGAGGACGGGTCAGCATTCTAACTTTTACCTTTTTATCTCATGGTTAAAATTTCCACTGAAATTTTGATATGATTATGTTATGCTGTTTTAACTTGTACCAAGCTTGGGCATAATTTAAATTTGGCTGCCCCTAAGTTTGATTGTAGAAGTACAGAAATCAGATAAGTTCATCAATAATCAAACACTGGCAGTCTTCTTGCACCCCTTAGATGAAGAATTATTTCATGAAACATTCTATTGACCACATCCCTGCCTTCGCAATATTTGAAAATATTTGAGATCAATCATTGTGTGATAAAACATTACGTTATCAGATTTTGCCGCTGTCCTTGTTCCATTAGAAAAAAAGATCTTGCCATTGTAGAAATAAAGCTATTATGGAGATTGCTGCATGTCAAGTATGCATTGGCGTTGATGAAACCCCGATATATACAGTTGGAACTAGTCCAAAATTTACCTAAAAGACTATTCAATTGAAACATCATTTATTTTTAGAGGAGAAAACTGCCAAGTTACTGAATGCCGTCTAGGATGTCTTTTTCTGGTTGATTTTAGGGATAGATTTGATGCACCAGGTCTGATTTTATCTTATGGTCATGGTTGGCTGCTACTCAATGGATCAAGCCAAAAACTGATGATCCAGTTGAGAGTGGAGTCTGGCAAAACTGGTGTCCTTTGGTCTTTTAGGATAGCCAGCATGGAGTACACCTTTAAGTTAAAAGTAACTACTGTACCAAAATTTGTAGTGAAAGTCCAATTTCTGTTTTCTTTCCCTGAAAAGAGAAATCAACATTACATGGGTTTTCTGCTTATAGCATTAACGTGCTTACTACTTAATGCATTTCAAACCTAGATACTTCAAATGTCATATCATATGGTTTTGCATGAAAATGCCTTTGCCTCTAGTTGTTATAAGTTAATTTGGTTGTGCTGCATTTCATTGTCTTGTAAGAAAATTTTTAATTCATTTGTTGACTTCTGCACCATCTTCTTTGGATGATGTTTCTGGTCCTATTTATTGTCAGTTTGCAAACTCCAGAAAATGCTCAACCCAATGTCATTCTGAATTGTCTTTCACATATTTTCACTACTGCTTTGCTAAAATTTTGTTTATTTTGTTCACGTTTATTTAACAGCTCTTTGGTGCTTGAGAAAGATGAGTTTTCTCTTGGAAGTGTTATGAATGCTGTGGTCAGCCAAGTTATGCTGTTGTTGAGAGAAAGGGACTTGCAACTTATTCGAGATATCCCTGATGAAATCAAGGAGGCGTCAGCATATGGTGACCAATATAGAATCCAACAGGTTTTGTCTGATTTTTTGTTAAGCATGGTGCGGTTTGCTCCAACTGAAAACGGCTGGGTAGAAATACATGTTAGACCAAATGTAAAGCAAAACTCAGATGGAACAGAGACGATGCTTTTTGTTTTCAGGTTAGTTGCTTCCTTCTATCTTTTTAGTGCATTACAAATTATGTTTTGTTTCTCAAGGAATGGGTTCTTTATGAACTCGATAAAAGAAAGTGAATATTAATTGCTCCGTGAATGGTGCGGATGTAATTTTTGAGATATGCTGTCACATTGCATTATTTGTTCTTAACATAATAGTCACTAGGGACAGATCTTTATTCTGTTACTTGCTTGTGTCAAGATGTATCTTACTATTCCAGCTGCCTGTTTCTCAGATCCACAGCCCTAGAATTTTGTTCAATTAAAGTAAATCCTGGAAATCTCCGTACCAAGATCCCTTATCCAATGGTCTTCTAGTTGTAAAAAAACTCCACCTTCTATAGTAAATTGGCTCTGAATAGTTATGTAGAATTTGTCTTCTAACTCAACTGCAAACCAAACAATTGTTTTGTGTAAATCATGTTATTTCAACGGTCTTCCTCTATCAGAACAATCCAATTGGATGGCACAATAAAACACCAGCTTTCAATGTTGTCTACTATAGAAACCCAGTTCCTCTAATGATCCTCAAACTGATTATTTATTTTTTGCTTTTTGTATTCTCTAGATTCGCATGTCCTGGTGAGGGACTCCCTCCAGACGTTGTCCAGGACATGTTCAGCAATTCCCGTTGGACGACCGCTGATGGCATTGGACTAAGCATATGTAGGAAGATCCTCAAATTGATGGGTGGTGAAGTCCAATATATCAGGGAATCGGAGCGGAGTTTCTTCCATATCATCCTAGAGCTGCCTCAACCTCGGGCAACAGCTACTCGAGAAATCAGCTGATTTATTAAGCTCAGCGCTGATCTCACTTAAACTGTTCGGTCAAATATGTGACCTGAGCTCCCAGGATAGGATGGAACCTAGTCTATGAGAAGCCTGGAAACCAAGATGACTCGAATGAAGAGCATAGAGCTGCAACTGTGATTCTCCAGAGTGCCTTTGAGGAGGTTTATTTCCGGTGCGCCGATGGAAGTCTGGATGTTAACATTGTTGTTGTAAAATTAGAGTTCACGGCGGCTAGCAATGTATACATATAGTGATGTGGTTCGTATCCTAGGCCCATCACCATTTCAAGTAGTACATAGCTTATATGTATATAATCAGTCGTGTACAATGCATAAGGAGCTGTTTCAGCTGCCACGATTGTAGTATTTTGCAGGACTATCCAGTCCTACGGCACCATAATCTAAGAACATTTGATTTTCCTGGAATTCGCATAAGTAGTTATGCTTGAAACGATGAATTCTATTGATGCCTTTGTATGATCTCTTGTGAATTTGTTGCTACATGGTCAGGCCTGCATGCCCAGGAGGGCCTATTAGGAAACTTTCGAACATAGTCTACAGCTGAAGGTACATAGATTAAGACTATCCGCACTCGTCGTACTCTATTCTCGTCCTCTAAAAGGCATATTCCGTCCTGATCAGCAAGATTCTTTCCTCTATGTCCAGTTTTGCTGCACCTGTTCATACTCTATATCAACTAATCAATATTTTATTCAACCATTACCAACTACCATCTCCTTTCATCTCTTCTCTTTTCTTTTTCTTTCATTTTTCACTTCTTTCTCTTTTACACCACTTTATTAAAAAATAGTTTCTCTTTCTTTTTCTTTTTTCTTCTTGTGTCTTTTCCCTATTTTTCCTTTTCCCTTATTTTTCTCTCTTTTCCTCCCCCTTTTTCTCTCCTTTTCTTTCTCCTCCCCCGCACGGTCCTCCTCCTAGAACCATCCCGCGCCGCCGCCGGGCCGCCTCCCGCGCGCCGCCGCCGGCCTCCACCTCCTCCTTCGCCGTGCGCCGCCTGCGCCGGCCCGCCGTAGGGCGCCTCCTCCTCCGCCACCGGCGAGCCGGGCACCTCCTTCTCCGCCGCGCGGGCGATTCCTCCTCCACCGCCGGCCCGCCTCCACCGCGCGTCCTCGCCGGGGCCCATCCCTCTTCTCTCCATCCCGCTCGCCATCCTCCCTCCCCATGCCGGCGTCGGGGCTCCTCCGGCCCTTGCCCGTCGTAGATCTAGCGGAAGGGGCTGGCGGCGGGTCGCGATAGGGCGGCGCAGAGGAGGGCATGGGGCTGGCGGCCGAGCGTGGCGAGGGCGGCGACGGCGGCGCAGAGGAGGAGCATGGGGCCGGCGGCCGGGCGTGGCGAGGCGGCGACGGCGGCGGGCATGGCAGCCTCCGGGCGAGCTCCTCCCTCTCTTGCTTCTCTCTCCGTCGTGCATCTCCTCCCTCCCACGCGCATCCGCACCGGAGGATCCCGCCTCGCCTGCTCCATGCGCGCAGCCGCCCCGCCGCCGGGGCTCGGATCCGCCGGGATCCGGCGCGGGCTTTGCTCCTCCGGCCGGTCCATGCGTGGGGGTCCTCGACGGTGTCGAAGGCGGCGGCGGTGGCCGGGGAGCACCTCCTCCTCCTCCCCTCGAGCTCCTGCGCCCACCCATCCGCCTCGACGGAGCTCCGGCCATCTTCCCACGCCCACCTACCCGACGGAGCTGCTCTCTCTCTTCTGCGACGGTTGGGATGGCGCGCGGGCCGTGCCACGTCGGCCGTAGCGTCCCGTCCGTACGCACGCTTGCAGTGGCGTGCGGGGCGCTGTCCGGGAGGATGCCGTATGGCATCCAGTACTCCGGTGCAGCGGTTCGTTCGCTATCACCGTCCTAAAGGACGTGGTAGCGAACGCCGGTGCGAGTAGTCTAAGCCTCCCGTCGGTGACAGACGTGGAACCTTGTTGGTGTGACACGTTTGTTCTTTGCAGCATGTCGCCCTCTCCATTGCTCATGTCTTCAGACCAACCGCAGTGGTATACGGCAAGCCTTGCGGTAAAGCTTCTGGCGTAGAAAATAAAGTAAAAGAGGCTGCAATGCTTGAGTGCGAGAGAAGTTGACGTAGAGTAAATATGTTTGATGATGTGGATAGAATATTTTTTTTAGAGTAAAATTATAGAGTAGTAGGAGTGCAGATAATCTCAGCTCCGTGTTGTCGCGGTTGCATTCGCACTGTTTTGCAGCTCTTGGGCCTCGGGGGCCTGTAGGAAAGACAACTCTACATGGCTGGCTATGTGCACACAAGGTTATCGTGATCATTGATTATGAACTGCAATGTTTCGATATGCACACGCTACATCATTCTCTCTCCTCCTATGATTCGCTAGTAGCATTGATCCGTGAATCAACCAACGGTTTTGATAAACCTTACAGTATGTGCGTAAGATGTAGAATTTTCACTTTCAGTGACCCGTGGCCGGTCGTCGGTTCTGCGCTCGGCCATTGTTTGGGACATTGGAAGGCTAGCCTGCTACGACGTTGCTTCTGGTTCATTGTTTTTTTTTACTGGATGGGCTACTTGTTGGGAGGTGGGAGCGTTGCCACCTTCGCATATGGGCTAGGAAATACGACGACCTGTGTTTGCAGAATCTGGCAACCTTCCTTGCCCAGTGCTTTACGGGCGCAGCGGAACGCGCCTCTTAATATAGTAGTAAATAACAGAATTTGGTGTTCCTAACCAACAAAAACATTCTGGTAGGTTGGGCACTAATAGTAAGACTTAAGAACTCTACCATCAGTCGTGTGCAATTCAACAAATCAATAATTTTAGTTATGAGAGAATTCACGACTTATTGCCAATGCCAAGACACCATACTTGATGGTTATCTTATTATCTCAACTAATGTGTATTAACCAGATGAACAGGGGCCGAAAGTGAGTTGGAAGTGGGCAACTGTACTGAATACAACATTAACAATATAATGGTATACTGAAATAGTGTGTGTGGGAGATTACTAACTCAGGTTTTAAAAGGAAACGAACATGTACTTTTTTTTGAACAGTTATGATGAACCCATTGCAAAGCATAATCCTACGACTTCAATAACCTGAATAATCTAGTAAATTTGAGCTAGATTTCGATTAGGTTCACAAGAAAGAAAAGAAATCATGCAGAACTTAAAATGAATCAATAGAACAATCAAAGCTGAACTGTGAACATATGACCATATTGTGAGGAGAGCAATAACTCTGAACAATACAAACATTTACATTCAAAATATCCTACGCAAGAGCACGAAGCAGCTGCATGTGGCAGCTTAAATGCCCGTCTCCATGTGTAAAGGGCAAGCGATGCACCATTTTTCTTCCTGATCCTTGTGCTGCGCATGCTCATGCATGCCTGCCTCAATGATCACGAGTGAGGGACCTTCAAGGCTTCAGCTGGCGGCGGCGCGCGCGTCGACTGGCCACGGTCATAGTCGCCGCCGTCGTCGTCATTGATGACAGCAGCCGGGTGCGATCGATCTGTGGGTATGGGTGTTTGGATACATCAACTGGATCAGACCAGAGCACGTTCCCGAGTACTACTGATCATCCTCGCAACTTTTTGGAGTACTAACTGATGGAAGATGAGTTAGTGCGCCATGGCTGCGAAGTTTTTATTGAAGTGCTCAGGTGGACCAGAGTATTGCTGTCCGGACGTAGTATCGACCATTGACGACTCATCCACCAGCGTGCGTCGAATATCACCGTGTAGGACTGTAAGTTGTAACCACGCTGCCTGCTGCGTAGAAAGCTCGAGAAAAGTTCGACACCAAATCGCCCGGCTTTCCATCATACGTGCTCCGAAAATTAAGTAGCGTTGCAAACTGGCAAGTAAATTACACGGTCGCGTCGTATGTGGGCACGCACTTTACCGCGCGCGACAGCAGCGTATCGTACACTGCCTTACCTTTTGTTACCCGAGCGCACAGCTAGCTGTCGCGGCGTACACCGGCACGCGTGTATCGCGTACGAAAAGCGCCGCGGGATGGGCGCGTCCGTATTTCCATCTAACGCCAACAGGTAACGTGCGCCCGCCCTGTGCGCGCTCTGTTGGTTGAGCAGCCGGGCCGACGACCCGAGCGCGTGAACATAAATGCACCGGCGCTCCTGCCCCCTGTTCCGCCTCCCTGCTCACAGCTCACCAAGGCACCAACCAAATCAATTGGCTGCTGCATGACTGCACGATCTCACACCCATGCATGGCCGCTCCGTCTCCAGCTGCACACAGGGAGCAATGGAAGCTGCTGCGGAACGACGGCGGTAAATCGTCGTGAGATGGGGCCGTTTATGCTCGCCAAGCTCGTGCTCTGCATTCCCTCGCTAGTCGCTGCCCGGGCCCCGTCGCTGATCGAGCAGCACGCCTCCTCATCTCTGGGTTTGGCTTCTGAACCACTTTGAGAAACCGCCAGTTTGAGACATGACTTTTGATATAGCTAGCAGCACGATTGCCAACTACCTTCATTAACTCCACGTACACATGCAGCCTGCTAGGTAGCTCTATCCGCTGTCTGCTCACTCCACTTGATCCATCCGGTAGCTTACCTCCGGTATATAAGCACCCGAGGTCCTTCACTCCAAGCATCACAACGACAACAGCTCAATTTACTACAGCTCGATGGGGAGGTTCGCGAGGCGTGTGCGGGCCTTGGTGCTCGCGGCATTGGCCCTTGTGCTGCTTCTCGGAGTGACAGTCCAGGGGCGCTTCCTTGAGAAGCAGAACTTGGGCGCCGGTGGCGGTTTCGGTGGAGGTGCCGGGTTTGGCGGTGGTGGTGGGCTTGGCGGAGGAGGTGGTGCTGGTGGCGGGCTTGGCGGAGGTCTTGGCAGCGGTGGCGGTCTTGGTGGTGGCTTTGGAGGAGGAAAAGGTGGCGGTCTAGGTGCAGGAGGGGGTCTTGGTGGAGGTGGTGGGCTTGGCGGCGGTGGCGGGCTTGGTGGTGGGCTTGGGCATGGTGGTGGTCTTGGAGGCGGGTTTGGAGGAGGAAAGGGTGGTGGACTTGGAGGGGGTGGAGGCCTTGGTGGTGGCGGCGGGCTAGGCGGTGGAGCTGGAGGTGGTGTTGGTGCTGGTGGTGGCCTAGGCGGTGGAGCCGGTGGCGGTCTCGGTGGAGGTGGCGGCCTTGGTGGTGGAGGTGGTCTTGGTGGTGGTTTAGGCGGTGGTGCCGGTGGCGGTCTTGGGGCAGGAGGTGGTCTTGGTGGCGGTGCCGGTGCCGGAGGTGGTCTTGGTGGTGGCGCAGGTGGTGGAGCCGGAGGTGGTCTTGGTGGTGGAGGTGGTCTCGGTGGTGGTGCAGGAGCAGGAGGTGGTGCCGGCACAGGTGGTGGTTTAGGTGGTGGAGCTGGAGGTGGTCTTGGTGGAGGAGGCGGCCTCGGTGGCGGTGCTGGTGCTGGTGTGGGAGGCAGTTTTGGTGGTGGTGCAGGAGGAGGACTAGGAGGTGGTGCCGGCACAGGCGGTGGTCTAGGCGGTGGAGCAGGAAGTGGTCTCGGCGGAGGCGGCGGACTTGGTGGTGGAGCTGGTGGAGGTGCCGGAGGTGGTCTTGGTGGTGGTGCTGGAGGAGGATTTGGAGGTGGATCGGGTGGTGGTGGTGGCCTTGGAGGGGGTAGTGGTGCCGGATTAGGTGGTGGCTTCGGGGGTGGCAAAGGCGGTGGTTTTGGTGTCGGCGGTGGAGCTGGAGGCGGTGCCGGCTTGGGTGGTGGAGGTGGTGGAGGAGGTGGTGGCATTGGTGGAGCACGTACTTAATCAGACGTCGATTCATATGAGCACTGCATTACTAGGGCATATGAGTGAGGCTTGAGTCCATGTGATTAGTTATACATTTCAAAGGCATGTATTATTGTTTGTGTTTCCCCATTGTTTTAATTCATCGTGTTGGCAAAGGAATAAAGAGGTTATTAAGTCTTATATATGGTTGTATTGATCTCTTCGGTGCCATGTAATTATATTTGAAGTTTCGAGGTTTGAGACGTGGAAGCTGGCATTTGGAGGTTTCTTCAGCTGCAGGTTGTATTCAGAGCTTTGTGCAATGAGTAACCAACTCTGGGTGTGTTCGTTTCTCGGGATCTAAATTTTATAGCTGTCACGTCAAAAAGAATCACACTATTTAAGAGTACTTAAATAAAGTTTAATTATAAAATAAATTACAGACCCCTATACTAATTTACGATACTGAATCTAATGAGGTTAATTAAGTCATGATTAGAAGACGGTTACTGTAGCATTAATTTAACAAAATATAGATTAATTAAGCTCATTAGATTCATCTCGAAAATTAACACCAATCTATCAAAAGGGTTCTATCATTAAATTGATCGAAATATTTATAAATAATGAGAACATAGGTTAATTCTAGGAACACATGATTGATTATTTACGCTGCAGCTGCATGAGGCTCTTTAAACTGAGAGACGACGGTTCTTTGCTCCACTGCTGCGCGATGACGGCCTGAAGCGCCATCCTCGCGCAACGGCGCACCGCGGCTACCGTCGGTCCTCACCGGTTTTCTGACCAGTGAGGCGACATCCTTGTACGATCGATCTAGCAGCAAAGAGCCGTGGTGAACGACACCTGTTCGGAACATTTCACATGATGCGAATGCCGGGCCATTCTTGACGCAACGGTTTACCAATCGGTTCAGAAGCTGCTCTGCACATACGGGGCCCTGTTTTGGACTGATCCGATCAGTTGTCTCTAGCTAGGTGGCTCTATAGGCTTCTTCCTGATGGTTTTTTTTTTTTTTTTTTTTTTTGCAAAATCAAACCTGATCTCTCAATTCCCGTCCGCGAAGGCAAACTCAAGTTTGATTGTCTTTCATTGTGCCATTACATTTGCAGATGTGCCGGTGGCCGACTGTTCGCAAGAAAATAAAGGTGTTAGGCTGCTAAAATTGCTACAAATATAGTACAATACAAGTATGGATAATTTCGAATTAATTTTTTCCAGATAGTAATTAACTTTCATTTCAAGTATTATTTCTCAGAAGAAACATTTCATTTGTTTAATAAGCAATTTTCTGTTGTCGAGGTTGCCCGTAGATAAGCTGCCTGTTTAAATTAGAGATTTCTTAGTTACTTGCAGTTGCACGTCATGATGAAGGCCACTGCTTTTTTTTATGAAACACGAACACAGCTGTTGGATGGAAATGTTTTTTTAATACTTTTGATGTTCTAAATCATTCAAATACGAAATTCAGTATGGATAGATATGCATACTTGGTACGGGCCGGTGCACTTGGCTAAAGGCACTTTGTACTCGGTAACTCGGGTTATTTTGAGCCTTTCTTGTATAAAAATTGACGTGGACAAACCTTTACTTGTTTGCAAAAATAAAAAGAATTCAGTATGCATAGATTGTCGTGGCGAAAACTGGGAAGGGATTTTTTTTTCAAAAGAGATTATTCGTTTTAACTTTTAAGACGGCAAGAAAAAGGGAACCAATGAGATGATGAGATAACTATTTAGATCCCTATATCCAATGGGTTTGAATCCTGGTAATGTTCATGTTCTTCGAGTTATGCAGTGCATGAAAGATGACAATGCAAGCTAAGTGTTATTCTCATTTTTCTTCTAGTTCCAAGTGCACGTCGAGAAAATCATACTCCCTCCGTTTCTTTATATAAGCATTCTTAGGATACAGATGCGAAATTAGTTAACGCAGGAAAATCATATATACCTCTCATTTTGCACTAACTCTTCCATTCTCCATCCGTCCTAAACTCACGAGATGGAATCATGTTGCAAGAAAAATTTTTTATGCTTCAGATCCTTATGTTTTGAGACAAAGGGAGGGAGTAACAGATAGGTGGATGTGACTTCTTCTCTGCTTGACGTTAGTACACGGACATATGTAAACCAGCAGCAGCTTGGAACAGGCCTGGTACTGGGTAGTACATCAAGTTAGTGCTGCATGAGAATTATCGTGGAGACCGGGACAAATCGGTGGCCAATGTTCATGCTATCGCTCTGTAATTTGAACTGTGTGCGTTGTGGCTACAAGCCTGACTGACGCCTGCTCAGAACTCCAGCACCCAATCATCCAACTTTTCATTTCACTGTTCAATCACTTGGATTCAACCGAGACGATATTTTTCCCCGGCCGGTGCATCCCGCTTTCCCCGGCCCGTCCGCCAAAGTCGCTCCGGCATGTGCGCGGTTGGTTGCGCCGTCGGTCTTGCAGCGCCCGCGCATAAATGCGTCTCGATCCCTTGTCATCGATTCCCCCATCGACCATCGACGACGTGCAGCGACGTCGCACGCGCCCGCACCGCCACACAACGGTCCGAAGGTCAATGCGGTGAGCGAGACTGGCCGCCCGGCGCCCACGGTGATGTGGGCCCGCCTGGATCCGCCCCGGCCGCTACTGCCTTCCCGCTCAGCACCTGGCTGTCCTGAAAGCAGCAGCAGCGTGCGTGGTCACAGTGAGACGCGACTACGACCCGGGCGCGCGCGCAACTACCCGCATTCACTACGTCGCGACTACGCGCCACTCTGCCCCGCTATATAAGCGCACCGATCAAGCTCGGCGTTCTTCGTCCACCAGCTCTCCGAGTCCGAGAGCAGCAGCGTCATCACTACCAGCAGGCAAGCCATGGGGAGGCAGCAGAAGGGCATGGCGCTCCTGATGGGTCTGGCCGTCGCGGTGGTGCTTGCCGTGGCCGCCGAGGCGCGGCTCTTGGAGAAGCAGACCCTTTGCGGTGGCTGTGGGCTCGGTGGAGGTGGAGGGTATGGCGGGGGTGGTGGTGCTGGGCTTGGTGGCGGCATCGGACACGGTGGCGGGCTTGGTGGCGGGTTCGGAAAGGGTGGAGGCGTAGGCGGCGGCGGAGGCCTTGGCGGTGGAAGCGGCTTGGGTGGTGGGTATGGCGGAGGCGCGGGAGGCGGTGCTGGTGGAGGCGGCGGTCTTGGTGGAGGTGCCGGAGGCGGTGAAGGTGGCGGGCTCGGCGGTGGCTACGGTGGAGGATCCGGTGGTGGACTTGGCGGTGGTGCCGGTGGTGGCTACGGTGGAGGAGCCGGTGCTGGAGGTGGCACCGGAGGCGGCTATGGCGGAGGAGCCGGTGGAGGTAATGGAGGCGGATACGGTGGAGGTGCCGGTGCCGGAGGAGGCTACGGTGGAGGTGCTGGAGGAGGCTACGGTGGAGGCGCAGGAGGAGGAGCCGGTGGTGGCTATGGAGGAGGTGCGGGTGGTGGCTATGGAGGAGGAGCCGGTGGTGGCTACGGAGGAGGTGCAGGTGGTGGCTATGGAGGAGGTGCAGGTGGAGGTTACGGCGGCGGAGCTGGTGCCGGCGGTGGTGGAGGTTACGGCGGTGGCGCTGGTGGTGGCATCGGCGGCCGTGTGTAAGGTTTCCACTTTCAAGTCCTTGAGAAACATGTGGAATTCGTGCAGATCGAGCTATGCACATGCTTGATTTCATCTATATACGGTAGTTATAGTTTACTGCCAAAGTGCGTGATGAGCAAGACAATAATTGTAATACTGTGATGGTGTATACGGTATATATACTTGTACCTTGCATTCCCTCGTGGAAATAAACAGACTGTGGATTTCATGCTTGCGTACCAGTTATGCATTTCCATTGCGGCCGTTCCAAAATGTTCTAGTGCAACCAAAATCGGTGAACTAACGATGCATTGCACATATTACTTCATGGTGGAAGCAATAATTAAAGTTTGCAAAATTTGGAGTCAGTCAGCTGGGCCATCAAATTAATTCTAGCTGTCGCTGTCTACCACAGGATTTCGAATTTCAATCAGAATTTAGCATTACTGATGCACCCCTGGAGTAGCATATGGAACAAGATTACATTACACATGCATATGTATACGTTCACTCATGAGTCGGATCAGTAGTAGTACGCCGGCAGCCAATCCTTGCCGTTGATGAAGTCGACGGTGAGGTACTTTGCCGCCTCTTCGTGGGTGAGCCGCTTCGACCAGGGCACGCGCTTGGACGCGTCGGCGCCCGGGCCGGTGCAGTTGTACTCGGCGAGCATCACGTTGGCGGTGCTGCCCGGGTAGCCGTAGCTGGTCCACCCGGCCGGGTTGACGGTCTTGGAGAGGTACATGTCGGAGAAGAGCACGCGCGAGTTGGGCTCGGTGACGCGGCCCAGGTACACCTCCCCGACGCCGTACACCTTGCCCTTGAGGAACACGAAGCCGCCGCTGTCCTCCTCCTTGCGGTTCTGCGCGGTGATGGATCCCTGGATCTCCGTTCGCCGGTCGGGCTTCACGAAGATCTCCGGGCACTGCACAAATTAAACACGACACGCCAACGTTTTAGGCGCTTACTTGTTGGTACCGTGAATGCGAGAGGGCGTGCCATGCATTATGACACTTGCCTGGAATATGGACTGCCCGTTGCCGAAGATGAAATCGATGTTGCCCTGGATGTAGCAGCTCTCGTAGTAGTGGCGCCCGGCGCTATCGAAGAGAGTGTGGTGGGGGCTGTAGAACGCGCAGTGGTAGAAGGCCACCTTGTCGCCAGCGACCATGGTGGCCACGGTGCGGATCTCTGAGTTGGCGATCAGCCCTGCTCTGGCGCTGTTCTGTAATACCATCACACGAGCGCGTACGTAGTGGTCAGAATAAATTGTTGTATCAAAAAAATAAATGAAAGAGATATGCAAGAAAAAAGGATCAGTGGGGAACACGGACCCTGAAGCTGATGCCGAAGACGATGACATTGTCAGCGTTCACAGTGAACGCGGCGGACTCGGCGTTGTCGATGGAGGCAGACTCGTGGTTGATGGAGGTCCTGCCCTTTCCGTTACCCCTCACGAAGATGAACGGCTTGTTCTCCGGGATCACAACTTTCCCGCTGCATGCAGACATGCTCACGTTTTTCAATTTACAGATTCAGCTTGGGCCACACAAAAAAAATATTTGTGCATAAATCCTGATGAAATGATCTTAGGAACAACCGAGAGGGAAAAAAAGAACACCGGAGAGGAAAAAGTCGCATGCCTGTGGACGCCGGAGCGGAGGTGGACGATGATCCACTCGGAGTTACCGGCCGGCACGGCGTCGATGGCGGACTGCACGGTCTTGAACTCCTCCTCCGGGCCCACGATCAGCGTGCGCTTCGCCTTGATCTTGTCGGTGAGGAGGGGCCCGTTGACGATGTCGTCGCTCTTCTTGGCAAGCTTTGACTTGGCGTGCGCGCTGTCGGGCAGCGACGAGAACGCCGCCGCCGCCGCGGCGACGGCGACCAGGACGGGGAGGAGGCACGGGCGGGCCATCGGTGCGCGCGCGTGCGGGTCTGCAAGGTTAGGTTACCTAGTTTCCTAAAGCAATGCGCGGCAGGGGCCGAAGCTCTTAACGCGGCTCTGTGTTTCTGGCCGTTCGCTGCCGGCGTGAAGGGGAAGGCTGGGAGAGAAATGCGGGGATGTGCTCATTAAGCAGGTTGAAAGTTGAAACTGAAGAAACTGCCGTGTCACCTTGTCCATCTGGATGGGCTCCTGAGGCCCATGGGCTTCATAGTTTGTTTGATCCACAACGCGGTGTGAACTGTGAAGCAGAGCAGAGAACCGAGCTACGCCGGCGGTTGCCAGCGAGCCCGCCCGCGTTCGAGCGCTGCTCGACGCGGTGCGTCTCATCTCGGGATTTTTCCCGTTTCTCCGGGCTTTGCTCTGGATAGAGTAGAGTGCGCACGCGCGTCGCTGCGTTTAGTGGGATTGTGCGTTTCCGCGACACTGAAGGATCTCGGTCCTTCCAATCTCTAAATTAGGCGTGTGCTTGAACGCGCACGCGTGTGCGTGCGTGTGGTGTGAGTGTGGTGTGAGTGGTGTCGTGTGCGTTCGAAATTGTACTCTTCTAAAAAAAACTGTGAAGCAGAGCATCGCGTGCCGAGTTCTTTCTTCTTCAGACTTCTTAACTTTATTCAGAAATCAAGCTCGTTAGCATGAGTTGCGTACAGATGCCGCCATGGATCTTGAAATGGTCCATGTCTTGCTAGAAGTGAATGAATTTCTGGATCAGACGCCTATTACATTTGTACGTGATGAAAGTAGTAGTGGAATAAATTAAATGTACCTATTAAAGGAATGCCTTTGTGTTAAAAAAAGATTGAGTTCTTTGTGTCTCTTAAATTTTTTTACAGCAAACAGTCAAACACTGACCTGGAATTCGATGAGAATCATCTCTGATTTAGAAGGAGGTTGTTGCTTTCTGTGATCTAATAGTATCATTACATAATAGGCAAAATTTGCTCTAGGACACTCTAAAAGTGCGGTATTTGCTGAAAGACATCGATTTTTCTTTAATTTACTGGTGGACACTGCAACTTTGTGGACACATTTGCTGTGGCACACTTCTGTAATATCAAGTAATTATTTTAATATTTCTATCTTGTTACTTGAAATGCATTAAAAGTTGAAACTTTGCACAGTGATATGAATAAATCTCACCATATGAATAATCAAAAAAGATCTTTTATAAAGTTTGTCATGTGTAAATCCCCTTCAGTCCATTATAAAGTTTTAAGGCAAATCTGCACATGATTTTTTTATGTTCCCTAATCACATATGAAAAAATTGATCAATGGTTAAAATTGCAGAGTAGTTTGGCCAAAACGAGTAGGGATTCTACCGTTCGTGAATTACACGGCCAATTTGTGGTAAAAACGTCATGATACTGGGATCTACTAAAAGAGTTGTACGATACAATAGTACCTTGCAAAGCTGGCCTTATTGAACTCTTTGCCTCATCAGATCAGCACAATGTAGAAGAAGAAGCAGAGAAAATGAATTCGCAAGAAACTGTGCAGTGAGATTCAGGAAAGAGGAGGACGGGCAAGTAAACGTAGCAGCAGCAAAAACAAAAGAAGCCACTGCACTGGGAAAGTACTCCTCCGTTCTAAATTATAAGACGTTTTTGACTTTCAAATATTATGTTTGACTGCTCGTCTTATTCAAAATTTTTACGCAAATATACAAATAAATAAGTCATTTACAAAATATCTTTAATGATAAAACAAATCACAATAAAATTAATAATATTTGCATAATTTTTTTAATAAGACTGAACGGTCAAAGGTGAAGTCTAAAATTCAAAAACGTCTTATAATTTAAAACGAGAAGGAGTAATAAGTAGCCATGGACTGCAATGGCAACTTTGACTGCCCAGTGTGGTTGCTTGCACGCATCGTCACCCACGCCATCACGCATAGTTTTGACACCCCTTCTTGTTCTGTTTCCACAGCAGATGATTCCTTTTTTTTTCCTACTGGCACCATCTTTGATCCATTTGCCTTGCAGTAAAACGCAACACGCATCAGTTTGTAGTTACCGTGGACCATGTCGCAACTTGCATCGATCATGAGATCCATCCGGGAGCAGCAGCAGCAGATCGATATGCCGTGACGCAGTTAATATTACAGTTAATGGCGTCCCTGCAGGACCCAGGCCCTTGTTTGATTTCCAAAGCAAGAGTAAATAAGATCTGTGTCGACTGCTGCTCCTCTCGTCTCCGGATCATGTTCACGCAAGACAACCGGCCGCAGGTGACGCTTCCCCGCTTCGCGCTGCACGCTGCCGCGCGCGCCCAGCGTCCTAAGAAGAATCAATGCCCCTCAGGCCCATCCACCTAAATTCAGTCCCGTTTCAGGGCCTGGTGCTCGTATAGCCCGATGCGCTATTCAGGGAAATTTTCTCGCACGGGCATAGGGCGATGAGCTGCACGGGTCTGTCTCCTAGAAGTGAAATATTGGCGCCACTCCAGTGCCGAGAGCTCACGGGTGCCTGATGAACGCGTGCCGTTTCAATGACGAGGGAGAAATGGTATAATTGGTTCATATGGAAACAGTGTCATGTGAGTTTTTATTGTTGTGGCAACGACCGTCGCGGGTCACACCTTCCCTGCTCGCTAGTCCTGCCTTCTTTCTTGGCTGCTCTGTTTTGTCTCCGTGACTCCATCTGTGGAATTTGGTGGGTTAATTAACATCTGCGGGCACCATTCAAACCTATTGTTTCGTTCATTTTTATTTCCCTGCCCCCTATGTTCTGTTTCTCCTGTCGTGTACTCCTATAAAGCAGGCAGCTCTTCCTTGGCTCACACCCTCAAAGTAAACAAAGGACCAAGTGAGCTACCAGTAGGTCGCAAGCCAGAACCCTACTTGTTCATACCATTGCCTTTTGCCTGCCCATTTCTTGTCTGCTCACCTCATCCTACCTCTTCCCCTGTGTGACGTTCTTGCCTCCTCAATGCGTCCTCCACACGAGTGGCAGCCAATGTCCGGACTGGCCTCTCGTTTCGCTCTACTGGCCTGGCTCGCCGCGCTTGCTTGTACTGTCGTTGCCGGTGCTGGCACGCCGCCGATGTTCATCTTCGGCGACTCGCTCGTGGACGCCGGCAACAACAACTACATCGTCTCCCTGTCGAAGGCGAACTACCCCCGAACGGCATCGACTTCACTGGCCACCAGCCCACCGGCCGGTACACCAACGGCCGTACCATCGTCGACATTCTAGGTGACCCACGCCTACATCTTCTTTGCCTGAGTTCGACCGTTACCTTCTTTGCCTGAACTTTTACGGTTCCTCTTCGGTTCTTTGCCTGAGGTTTACCGTTACAACGCATTGCCCTCCTGAAAGTTTGCTCAACGCTCATTGTGATCTTCGATGTTCCAGGACAAGAGTTGGGGCTTGGAGGATTGGTGCCGCCGTACATGGCCCCCGAGACCACTGGCGACGCTCTGCTGAGAGGCGTCAACTACGCGTCCGGCGGCGGAGGCATCCTCAACCAAACCGGCAGTATCTTCGTCAGTAACTCTACACAGAACTTTTTCAGTGTTCTATCTGCATTGCCAAGTCCCTGTTTCCACCCTACTCTCGTTCCCGCGTAATTTGAGAGCGAGGCGGTCATTGCCTCGGTGTGAGCCACTTCTCCAGTCTCTTCTCTTTTGCATGAGCACGCAGCTAACCGATCGCCGGCTGCATGACTCCACCGAAGCAAACGGATACTGTAAACTATCCTTTTACAGTTTAACTGTCAGTGAAGATAATTTAACCGTCTGTAAAATTTTAAATCGGAGACAATGTCATTGCTTTACTGATGCTGTTGATACCAAATCTGCCTTAATTTATCTTGGAGCAGGGCGGGCGCTTGAACTTGGACGCCCAGCTCGACAACTTCGCCAACACCCGGCAGGACTTGATCGCGCGGCGCGGCGAGGTGGCCGCGGTGAGCCTGCTCCGGGGCGCCATCTTCTCGGTCACCATGGGCTCCAACGACTTCATCAACAACTACCTGACGCCCATCTTCTCCGTCCCCGAGCGCGCCACGACGCCCCCGCCGGCCTTCATCAACGCGATGGTCGCCAAGTTCCGGCAGCAGCTCACGGTAGGTTTTCTGCCCGCTTGATGCGGATTTTTGCAGCGTGTGGCGAACGTGCACGTATAGTTTGTGATGTTTCGTGCCTCTTTTGGTCTTGCTGCAGCGGCTGTACCTTCTGGACGCCCGCAAGATCGTGGTGACCAACGTTGGTCCTATCGGCTGCATCCCGTACCAGAGGGAGACGAACCCGTCGGCCGGCACGGCCTGCGCCGCGTTCCCGAACCAGCTGGCGCAGTCCTTCAACCGGAGGCTCAAGGCCCTGGTAACCGAGCTGGGCACCAGCCTCCCCGGCTCCCGCTTCGTCTACGCCGACGTCTACCACATCTTCACCGACATCATCTCCAACTACAGATCCCACGGTACCGAGCGCGGTTGCCACGCGGAAGATGGGAACTGGAAACGTTTGTGCGAAACCGTGGTGATTGATTGTTGAGTTCGCCTTGTTCGTGTGCTTGCAGGGTTCGAGGTGGCGGACTCGGCGTGCTGCTTCGGCGCCGGCCGGTTCGGCGGGCTGGTGCCGTGCGGGCCCACGTCGCGGTTCTGCGCGGACAGGTCCAAGTACGTGTTCTGGGACCCCTACCACCCCAGCGAGTCCGCCAACGCGCTCATCGCCCGCCGGATCCTCGACGGCGGCCCCGCCGACATCTCGCCGGTCAACTTGCGGCAGCTGGTCAAGGATTGATCCATCGGTCTCACCGGTTCTGGCTACTCGCGATCCATTTTTCATCAAGATCTAATTTGACAAATTGGCAATTCGTCCCCAATTGTAACTTGATCCGTGCTTAGTTGTCTAGGATGGTCTTGTCGTCTCGCTCTTCTTTAGTTCGTCTCTGTACCCCATTGGAATTCTTGCGCCGAGAACCTGTAATTCTTTGGTGGTTGGAAGGTTCCAACTCGAAACAAAGTCTATCGAAACGCATCGGTTGAAACCAATTGGGCGTGAATTGTCAACTGTCCTGATGAACAGTCTGTAATTCCTTGGGGTGGGTGTTCAAACCGAGACGAACCATGTTTTCGTCGCAACGTCTCTCAGCGGTGCTTGACATCAGTATCAGCTCCACGGCTCCACGCTGACAAAGGACGCGTCACCAACGTTATAACTTATCCGGAGTGGTGCTAGATAGGACCCGCATGCGAGTGACAAAGTGCCCCACGTTCCATGACGCGGGCTCCACGTTCAGTCTATCCTTTTTTTTCCTTTTTCTTTTTTTGAAATCACGTTCAGTCTATCTACGAGAGTCAAAAGGGCCGAAAACAGACCCGCACAGCAAGCCACCCGAGACCGGTACACCAAACAGAGACGCTAACCCAAGCAATCAGACAGCATGGGCGGCGCATCGCCGGACTCCGGCGACCTGATCCTTGTGGAGCCGGCGAGGCCGGGGTCTCCGGTCGCCGTGGTGACCATCAACCGGCCCGGGGCGCTGAACGCGCTCACGCGACCCATGATGATCTCCTGGCCACGGCGTTCCGGCAGCTGGCCGCGGACGACGGCGTCGCCGCGATAGTGCTCGCGGGTCGGGGCCGCGCGTTCTGCTCCGGGGTCGACCTGACTGCGGCGGAGGAGGTGTTCAAGGGCGACGTCAAGGACCCTGCCGCCAACCCCGTCGCGCAGATGGAGCTCTGCCCCAAGCCCATCATCGGCGCCATCGCTGGGTTCGCCGTCACGGCCGGGTTCGAGATCGCCCTTGCCTGCGATATCCTCGTCGCCGGCCGCTCTGCCAAGTTCCTGGACACCCACGCCAAGTGCGTTCCTTTCCCCTACCTATTTCATTTCATGATCTGCCAGAAAGTCAGCATACCGATATACCATTACAGCTTGGCTTAACAGTGTCACCATAATATAGCAGTCTTCTTTATCTATCCATCTAATTGTTTCTCATGAAGCTTCTGTAATTCAATCTTGTTCTAGGTGATCTTTATACATATTCTAGTTTGCCAGAGTGCTACGGGCTTTTAATTGCAAACATACCTTTTGCTAGGGCGGGGGGGGGACGTTGCTAAGTTTGGTTGTTTGAAAGATGTGGATAAATAGGGGTAGTAATAATGCTGTAAAACATAAGATTGTCTGGAAATAGCTATACAAGAAACATGCATTCCTGCGATTTTCAGAACATGGAAAATATGATGCTGGTATTTTCCCTTTGCTCGGCCAGAGTATGCGTTCAAGTGCTGCATATGTGCTCCATTTAGAGCAACCATACTCTTTCGGTGCTTCAAACATCAAATCAAAGACATAGAACCACCGGTGCCTTGTTTTTAAGTTTGGCCACAGTCATGGCACCGATGCTTGAAAAAATAAGACCCGCCAAATTGATGTGCAATGACACAGGAAGTAGAGAGAAAAATTCCATTCACCCGGTGCTTCTACGTTCATGTATGCCTGCCTTTTCTCTTCAATGCCTGGAAAAAGTTGGAAAAAATGGTTTGAAGCACTGCCCAATGTGGGTGCTATTAGCTTCAGCCAATACTTCTAGACCTTCCTACTATAACTTATGACACTGCTTGGGTTCATGGTACTGCCATCTTACTTCATTTCAACCGTTGTGCTCTAATCAGCTTTTGATCAATGTGATGTAGGTTTGGAATATTTCCTTCATGGGGTTTGTCACAGAAGCTTTCTCGTGTAATTGGCCCCAACAGAGCACGGGAGGTGTCACTAACTTGTATGCCCATTACTTCTGAAATGGGCGAGAAGTGGGGCCTTGTTAATCACGTTGTTGATGACAATCAGGTGCTGAATAAGGCAATAGAGGTTGCTGAGGCCATCGCAAAGAATAATCGCAACTTAGTTGTGTTGTACAAATCAGTTATAAATGATGGGCTCCAGTTGGACCTCGAACATGCTAGAGCACTTGAAAAGGTACAGACTGTTACATTCCGAGGTTAAAAACCTTACATCTTGCTCAACGATTATACTGACAATTTTTGTTTATATATGAACATGGTAGTAATTTTTTTTTTTTAAAAGTACTTTTTTGTTCATGTTGTTAACCACAAATCCACAATGCATATTCAGTGGAAAACTTCAGGTACATTTAGGACAATCAACAATTAAATAATAATAAATGTCTGCCTAGTGCCCTCAAATGCCTCAAGAACTGTTGGAGATATTGGCTCCATTCTTGGTGATGATATTTAACAACAGTTTGTAGCTAAGTTTATTGTTTAATGCTTACCAGTTGATGCTCAAAAGCTGATGTTGAGTTATGACAATGCATACTTGGAACATTCTAGAATATTTTGGAAAACACAAGAGAAAAGATATTTGCCATGGAAGATTCTAGAATTATTTATTCATGGCAAAGTAGAGAAGAGTGTAGAATCTAGATATTTATGTGTGGTAAGAAATATCTAGATATTAGGATAAGGATGAGAATGTTCTAGAGCTAGATATTTTAGTTAGAAGAGTGTGGAATGTTGCCATGTGGCAACATCCTAGAGACTATGTACAAGTATAAATAGGGGTGCCCTCTACCCTCCATGGTACCATGCCATGGAGCCATAGAAGCCACCACATGTGAAGGCATGGCAAAGGTTGCCATGATGTGTCTTAGAGTCTAGGAGTGTTATGGTGAGTCCTAGATTGATAGTAGTGGTGTGTAACTACGAAGAATGTTGTGTCTTGTGTCAAGTGTATGTTATGAATAAAGGCTAAGCTCTTTTATAGAGAGTTGGTCTCTCAAGTTAGCATAGTAAGGTGAAGGTCTCCTCGATATAGTTAGAGTGTTGGGTTTGGGTCCACAGAAGAAGTGGTATCACACCAGTTTGGTACCATTTCTAGGAAGTCGGTGTTAGTCTAGGGACATCGATTTCTCAACAGCTGACATGCTGTATATAGCTTTGTAGTGCTAATGGAAACAACAACAAAAGAATGGTGATTAAAATATTATTGATGTGGCCATATTCAACAAACTCATATGATCTCATTACCTTCATGGTTACAGGAGAGAGGTCACAAATATTACACTGGAATGACAAAGGAGCAATTTGCGAATATGCAGAAATTTATACAGGGCCGGAGTTCTAAACCATCGTCAAAGCTGTAGCTTCCATGTTCTGTATATTACTGAATGTTCCATGTACTAATTACAGAAGTTGCAAGTCTTTTAGACAATCTGAAAACTAAACATCGTGTTACCTACAGTGTGTCATCTCGTGTATAAGGAATGCCACGTTCTTTTAGACTTGAAGTGGGCAATCGGAGTTCACCATGGTTTAAACTTGTGTTTCAATCAGCTGACATCCTCTGTTGCTCTTGCATCCGTTTTTATTGGTAAAAAGAGATTGTTTCCGGGATACACTGCCACTTCCCCTATTGTTTTGTTTCTGGTTTGACGAAAAATTGTGTAGCAAATTGAATGGTATCACCAATCTGTCTAAGATTTTGAAATCTAATAATGGTGTGGGCTGTGGGAAACCTTGGCAGAACTGCCCCCAAGAAAGTGCAACAAATTACAACGTTCACCATGGAAATGTTGGCAATAGTTAGTCACGATAATGTACAGATAGTACAAAAGTGATTTGGTTTGATTGTTCCAAGCGCCTTCAGGGGGAAAAATCACTTCCAAGAAAAATGATCCCTTACTGGAGTTGGAGTATCATTTTTTGCTAGTCTTTTACTTGTATTACAAAGGCTCTTGCTCTACACACCAAAGTTTAGACAGTGCAAATCACTAATGCACCAGCAAAAAGGAGTCAATATACAGCAAAAAAGAAAACGAAAAATCAATAGTATCAATAACATTCTTTTTTAGTACAATGCTACCAGCCTTTTACATCTCATTAAAATTAAGCTGGTTACATTGAATTAGTTTACATGAGAACACTATACACAACTTGTTGTAGCAACAAGCTAAAATGATTTAGATGGAGTACTACAAATTGTTACAGAGATAATTAGTACTCAACAAAGTGAAAAGCTTTTCTTTTTGCAGTATGATCGGATTTGTTTGAAAGTGTTACCTCCCTTAACTCTTAAGTGGTTCATTCATCCTTATGATTCAATGATCATGATATCGTTATTCAACTAATGGAACTAATGAGGTGTGTTTGGAAGATAAGAAATTTTGTTTCCTGTCAATATACTCCGTTTTTAAATTGTTGACGCCGTTGACTTTTTTTGTTATGTTTGACCGTTCGTCTTATTCAAAATCTTTTTTCAAATATATGAAACTATAAGTCATGTTTCAACTTCCTTTAGTGGTAAAATGAATCATAGTAAAATATTTGATAATTCTTAAACTTTTTTGAATAAGACAAATGGTCAAACGTAATTAAAAAAATCAACGGTGTCAACAATTTAAGAACGAATGGAGTACAATAAAGTCAGAAAATGGGGTCAGAAAATGGGGGCGGTTCGGCCCGCCCCTCGAACGTGTGACCCCTTCATCTGTAGGGAAGGTTACGGCACCTATTCTCTGCAACGAACCACCGAACCACGGCACGGGTGAGTGTCTCCATCTCTCTTGCTCGCTGTGTACAGAGGGAGAGAACACGGTTGTGGTGCTCCTCGTCGTCCTCTTCGAGCATGGCGTAGTCTCTCCGTCCTTAGTTTGAAGAGATGTATACAGGGGCACCTTCTTCCTGAATCATACTAGGATGAGATCGATTGCTCACAGCATGGATCGACTCGATGGATGACTGGTAAAATGGATGCGCCGGGTCATGTAGAATATGATTTTTCTGATCAATTTGGTCTATTTTACGGTTTCAATCACAAATTGGGTGGATTTGCAGTAGGTTAAGGAAAAAAAATGTACAAAGAAGCAGCAGGCATAGGTCTACGATGGAGGGTTGATGATAGGGGGCGACTGCTCTGTGAACGGCTGAGGCGAGGGGATGATGAGAGGAGTCAAGCATGCATTCGAGAAGAGGATCGATCTGAACATGGGGTCGTCGAAAGGATAACGAACCTGTTGCAACCATGAAGCACTTCCGCTTAAGGGCAAGTACAAAGGTATAGTATAATAGACCGTCTCAGACATAACATATAATCTTAAAATAGTCTATTAGACCACTTGTATAAGGGATGGTTGTTTTGATTATCTCGTAAAAATTATTATTTTCTAAATTTATAGATGAAAAAAGTAATATTTATAAGTTACATGACAACTACAACTCGTATAATGGTATGTAAATCATCTCATACTCCTAAATTGTAGCGCATGAAGTGGTTGTCTTATAAAATAACCATCTCTTTCTCTCACCTCTCCTCTCTCTTTCACATCATCAAAAATCCTATGTGACGTTGCATGAAACAGGCTATGAGACTCGCTGACGTGTAACATTGTAAATGCCCTAACAGGTCACCAGAACCAGTTTCAGGCTGACGTGACAGGAACCTAAAAGCAATCTTTTCTACTCACTCCGGTATTTAATTATTGTCGTTGTTGATTTTTCTTGTTGATCATTCCTTTTATTCAAAATATTTGTTTAAATATACAAAATAATAAGCTAGGTTTCAACTTTCATTGATGATTGAATAAATTGTAATAAAAATATTTTTTAATATGACGAATGGTAAAAATAACTACAAAAAGTCAATGACATCAACAATTAAAAACAGGAGGGAGCACTATTATTTACTTCAGATGCACAGCAAGAGAGTCATTTTATTAAGTTGGGGAATTTTATTAACAAATCATATTTGTCAGCACTATCAATTGTGGTTTGGAAAGAGGGGAACCAAAAATATCGTCTGCATCAGCACGTAAGTGTCCGCCCCCTCATTATGGATTATCATCAAGGAACACTGAGTCAGTTACATGTACGGGCTGCTTACTACTTCTCTGTATCTACATATAACCCAAAACTGCGTTGAGGCCCCAAAGTGTACAACAGTGTCAAATCATACTTTCATGCACATTAACAGACTCGACAGCCAGACCTCGTTCATCATCAGCCGCAGGTTTGACCATTATCTAATAATGTTAGCGAACAGGTGAAGAGAAGAAAATAACCAGCGAGTACACAAGAAATCCAGCCAGAAGGATTCCTCCATATACAAAGGCCTGAGATGACTGCTTTGGAAGACTATATTCAATGCTACAACACTTCATCTTCTCTCTCTCAGCATATATAATACGTTCTACATACCTGCTCACAAGAAAAATGGTCAAAAACATAGAAGAGTATGAAAAATGAGTGAATTGAACAAGGTCTTCCTTTTGAAACAAGAATCCCAATAAGGTGGCTCAGAAACATACTGTTGTGTAAATATAGTGCTCTGCAGGATGTCAGAACTGTTTTGGTATGCATCCACCAGATGATGGTCATACAGCAAGGAAGATAAGTCCACAAGTTGTCCTTCAAGTCTCTAAAACAGCGTAGAAGGGGGAAAGTATCAGAACAAGATAAGACACAATCACACTGTAAGTACATACTAGTACTATATAACGCAATACACAAAATATATACTTACATCCAGGTACTCCTCCAACCTTTCGACAAGACCATGAGGAAAGGGCTCTGGCAACGTGGTTACCTTCTTGTAGAATTTCTCTACCCATAACTCAGTGCTAGACTTGTTTTTATTACCTTTAACAAGTTCTCCTAATGGTGTTTTAAGATGCTCTGATGCGAAAGATTGAACGATCTGCACCAAACCAAATGCAATGGTTAATGATTTAAGTGCATGTGGAGATAATAAGCAAATGAAAACAAGTTAAAACGAATGTGTAATGACCTGTGATGTGTCTCTTATTTTGCGAAGGGCAGCATCAACTCGGGCGTAAATTGTAGTTCTCTAGGCACATTAAAAAAACTGGTTTAGTAGAAAATAGATAAGAAGGCACTTAACATCTGAAGGAAACCAAATTTATACTGGTGAAATGTATATAAAAACATGGAATTTATGAAATGATGTTTATGCAGCAGTAAGTATAAAATTTCTCCAGACTGGGAAATAAGAAATGGGGTGGCAAACTCATTAGATACTTGATAGTTTGTGTTACTATGTACCACCAGAACCATATAAAAGCAGAAAAGCTGTTCTATTAAAGCCTCACATGGACATAGGGCATACTGCCACTATAACCCCCTCCTCACATTTTAGGAAATTTAACTTATTGTTGCTAACATTATTACCAGTGCAACATCCTGAAGAATTTGACTGATTTGGGAGGTGTTTGAGAATGGTCCAAAAGGATGACAGCCTGCTGCCCAGAGCCAGTTCACTATAGGTCTTTCATGAATATGTGATGCCCTTTCATATGGGGCACTCAGACCTCCAACTGCTGAAGCCAAACCAGCCAAGATATGGCGTTGTGCAAGAGATGGGACAGCAAACTGCCTAGTCGTTTCTGATACATAGCTGCAACATCAAACGAATTATATAAATATAGAAGCAATCTGATCCATGCAATACAAAAAACCATGGGGAAGTTTTGTCTGCAATGAAAGATTTAACATACCTTAGAGGAATCTTTTCATTCTTGTGCTCAAGCACAATAACAACATCTTTACTTGTCCAAACAAGACTTTCCTCTTCCATGAGAAGCTCAGCATCAACATCAGCCAATGACAATACAAACCTGTTAGGTCAGAAGTTCTCTTACACGAGGTTGATAATACATAAATTTTTATATCATCAGTAGATTTGAAATTTAGCATACAGATTTATTTCGTAATACTTTTGTGACCATATGCATCATTTTCAAAGGAGGGGTAGCATGGTAGAACACTACGGCTGGATATATTTTGTGTGTAAGAGAGCATTACTTACACAGGGATCACCCTGGTTCCATAAGTTCTGTAAAGACTTCCATGTTTCTTCTTTCCAGTCCCTCTCTTGTCTTTTTTATTCTTGGGCATATAAGATTCCCATAGGGGCCTGTGCTTAATAGAATCTTGCACATCATCTTGTTCATCAGTCCAATGCTGCCATTGGCACACACCCAGAAAAATAAAACATAATGAAGAGTATATCAAAGGAAAGTTAAAAAAAAAAGTATGGGAGTTAGGAAACAGAAAGTCGCGGGCATTTCCTACAGAAAGTATTACCTGCTTCAGGAAATATCTACTCGAAAGAGAAGGATTTGCCACCTCTAATAAACCAGCAGACAGCACATCAGCAGAGCGCTCCATTTCCTGTGTAGATTCGAGAGCAGACCATTGGAATGCTGGATTTGAAATTTAAGATAAAACAAGAACTTTTGACCTATCTCTGTGATTCCCACTCTTTTGTACCATCTTCGTACTCTTAGAGACTTATTTGGCGATTGCCTTATAGAATACAACTGATGCCAACAATTCTCTTAACTGAACTAGATTCATCCCTTTGTTAGTTGAATGTGCCAATTATGAATCATGTAGATATCCAGAAGATAGGAACTATGGACAAACGTCCAAGTATAGTACTTCTCTACATGACTTCCTGTTCAAAGACATTAATCTCTTGAAACTTGAAAGTTAGGTGAAGGTCTTTCGTAAGTAAAAATACATGAAAATTCCCATTTAAGAATTGGCAAGAAACACGTACAAGACCTTTGGGTATGTTAAGCTACACATAACTGCAAATGTTATTTGCGATTCAGATATGAGCATTTACACGCCAAAATCTGCATACCTCTTTGAGAATTGCTCCATCCAAGTATGTTTTAGTACGGACGTGAAATCGACCATCAGTCTTTGTTTCATGAAGGGAATGACTACGCATTGCTTTTGAAACTGCAACAGCTAACTGTTCATGTTGGTGCAGTGCATGCGAACCAGAAATTATTATTACCTCCTGACCAGGGTGCAACATCTTTTTAACCTAAGAAAAATGAGACAATAAGAAAATTTGGACATATAATACCATGTAATAATCCAACTCAGAACTTCAAATACAATTCATTTATATACTTTGTGGCCCCAGATCAACACCATATCTGCTTCTTGAAAAACTTGCAGAAACATGTTTCACTAAGCTAATGTTAATGGTATTCTTTTTCAGCTAATAGAGGTCACATGACACTCACCTTTTAAATTTAACACATGCTGGAAATAAAGGTCCTGTTTAGAACAGCTCCACCTCCCAGATCCATGGTGGAGTTGGTGTTTATTGTTAAGTTACTATGCACCAACCGCACCCAAAAGCCTAAGCTGATCCTTTCCCCATCAGCTTAGGCATGTTACGATGCACCAACTAGTTGCATCCAAAAGCCTAAGCTGATAGGGAAAGGTGTGCAATTCACTTATGGTTCAACATTTATAAGATAAAATGAAGTGTCCTAGATTTTTAGTCAGTTTAAAAGAAAAATACAACAACAACAACGAAAAGGAGAGACCCAAAAGGAACACAAGACAAAATGCTTTGTTGTTGTTGTTGTAAAAGAAAAATACAATGACCTAACAAAAAACCCTTATTCACAGCTCGAGATCCATGGATGGAGCTAGATATGAGGCTCCAAGAAATCAATGGATTTTTTTAGCCAGAACTCTGCCTGGCAGTTTCAAAATTTCCTAGCATGATATGTAGTATGACAATGGAAAATCATTTCCTTTGCTTTGCACAATTGCTTGATATTTCTATCACATAAGTGGCACCGCCGATGAAATGCTGATACCATGGATTCCAGCAGTATTGACAATTATTAACCATGGTGGAATTTGTGATTGCTCAATTTACACTGCTCAAGATTATATACTTTTAATGGCAATATGTATATCACATAAGTGGCACTGCCGATGAAATACTGATACCGTGGATTCCAGCAGTATTGACAATTATTAACCATGGTGGCATTTGTGATTGCTCAATTTGCACCAGTGCTCAAGATTATATACTTTTAATGGCAATATTATATAGTATATGTTCCCCTTATTCATAGAAGCAAACAATGCTTATCATAAGTGATGATATGTGTGTTGTTATTGCTGATTCTATCACAGGAATTATTCAACATCGAATGGGGGAAAGTGCAAACAGTGAGGTCAGTCTCAAAACTTAGAAGTTACTTGCTCAAAAGAAGTTAACTAACCTCCCGTTCAATAGCTTGAACATCTATACTGTAGTTATGACCTGCTTGGAGAATGTTGTACCTGTTGTGGTTCTGTAGCACAATAATAGGTATAAGCAACCTCACTGTCATGTCAACTGTTTCGAATCTGAATTTCAGGGAGAAGAAAAGGGTAGCATTAGAATAATTTCAAATATCGAATGATGCTTAGACTACGCATACATGTATCTCATGGGCCATGTCACCATGACATAACTCTGATTTGAAACAATTTATACTTCATTATAACTGGTGAATCAGTCCTGACATGCAAGGTTAGATTTGCTGCCAAACTACATTAAAATACATGATGTTGATATATACTTCACTAGGGTAGGGGTAAGCAGCAAGCTAGTGAAATATGAAAATAAAAAGTGAACAGAGTGTTCTAATTAGCCTTCAGGCAAATAGATAAAGATACATATGAGGAATTTAATAAAAAAACTGACCACACCCAGGTAAATGATTTGTTCTAATATAATCTTCAGTTGTGAGCTTATTCTTGTTTTCACTAAAAATGCAGTAAAGCAAACACTCCATATAACAGATTGCAAATTGGCTTTGTCACATCAAGAGAACAATGAGCATTTCAATAATAGATCACGTGAAATGTACCTTACATCAGGAGCTATCACATGCTCAATGGTAGTTGAAATTAAACCTCCAAGCTGTCCAATGAAAATATCATGTGTTGATGGATCACTTGGAGCAGCAAGTCCCCTAGGGAACATTATTTGTGATAATCGTGGCAATGACCTATAACTGACACTGCCTTCTTCAGTTTCTATTTTACCATATGTACAAGGGCCTGCTGAAAGATCTATGACAACAAACCTGCAAGGACCAGTACAGTCATTGTTTACAGCTTGCGTGATTTAGTTGCAACTGCTTGAACAAGCATCATAATGGAAAAAAAACCTAATCTGCAAAGATTAACAGTACAGTAGGATAACATCATGCATAGAAAATAATCTATTGCATGCATTTATTATAGCAAATAATCTATTGCATGCATTCAGTATAGCAAATAATCTAGCATCCAATGATTCAAAGAAAGCAGCGTTTCAATTTCTCATTTTTGTTGAAATCTCAACACAGCCTACCCTGACTTGCTTGGGACAAAAGATAGAAACCATTGTCTTTAGGCAAATTCGTTTTCCTAATTATTTCCTCTATATGCACATGTTTTGTAGTTTCCCATGTTTACTCCTCTCTAATACTCATTGGAGCAAACTATCAAATAAAATGACAGAAATAAGTATCAGAAAGGTTTACAATTACAGGTGCATCTGGCGATTACTGAAAGAATGTGGATTTGGCGCCCAGGGGAGCTGGTGCCCTCAACATCCTCACCGTCAGCTCCCCTGTTCGCGATTTGTATCTCACGGGAAGTCACGGCGCCGTCATCCGTAACCAACCCCCCCCCACACACACACACACACCCCAAGCCCCCACCCACACCCTCGGCGTGGTGCTCTAGCGAGACTGGTTGTGGCAGCGCACGCGCCGCCTCCCATCACCCCCTAGGAACTACAGAAGAAACTCCCAACCTTCAATGCTAACCTGAGAGAGGGAGGAGAGGGAGAGTGAGAGAGTCGATGGAGGAGAGGGCACGGCTCTCAACCCCCGGACACGCCGCCGGCTGTCCGCCGTATTTGCGGAGAGAGAGAGAGAGAGAAGCCCAGGAGGAGGCTGTTCATTTGATGGAGGTAAAAGTGAGGGACGCAAGTGGAGCTAGCCTGCTGGGGCCCACCACATGAGTGAGATAAATATTTGGAGCTTTCCTGGTGGGTGACGGTACAGTTCACGTCCGTGAAAGGGCGCGCGCCCAGGTGGGTGCCGAATAATTACCGTTACTGAAAACAGGTGAGATGCCAGACCTTGACTACTTAACACCAAGGAATAAGCTTTATAGAATAATAATGGAGAAAAGGCCATATTATTTCCATTATACGGCAAAAAAATGCACCTGTCAGAATAACTGCATAGTCAACAGTATAACTGCAATCTAAAGTGGTGGCATTGAAGGTACTACCTTCACTCCGAGGGATTGGATTCCCATGAAGTTGGTAACAATGATGGATCTAATGGAGATGTTAGTTCTACTCCAGTCACAAATACGAGCAAGATACAGCTAAACTTTTTAATAACTTTCAAATATTTTGTTTGGACACATCAAAAGTATGCAAATATCAGTTCCAAAAAGTAATTCCATAGACTTACAATTTTTTTATTTGGTGAATATATTTCAAAAGAAAATAGTGGTCAAATACACACAACGGAAACTGTGCCATGTCCACATTGTCAGGTATTTTTCTCCAGAGAAAGGAACAAATATTCTTCAGTTTTATTTCCATTTGTGCTGATGTTTTTTACTGTGAATAATTTCAATTTTATAGGTTTTTACAATTTTCAACATCTCGCTGAAGTGTCACTATCATTTTGTGTACAACTACTTACATGAGGAATTCTCCTAGCTTGCTCACAGCAACAGATCAGGAAAAAGAAATTAACAGGCCACAAACAAAAGGATGAACTGGCAATGTGTATGTGCCCATAATCTTTATAAAGTGAAGCAACTGGCAGTTAATGCTGGCACGGTAATTTTGATCGAGATTATTTTGTGGATCATTGTTGTATTGATAATCTAGTCGCATGGGGTTACTTTCTGTAACCATAGCGAAAATATGTTTTCTAGAGAAGCGAACAAGCTTGTAACGAGAAAGCAGTAGATTAGGAAAATCATCACCTTCCAGAACTCAGCCAAACTTGAGTTGCTCCACCGCCATTGTAACGGTACCGATAGATGTAATCTGCTTCTTGCTTTTTTAGCTCTTGTTCTGTTAGTCTACCAATTGTACCATACATTAAACTATCAAGATCAACTTCTTTGTTCCGAGGATCCATTCTAACCTGCCAAAGAAAACTTGTTAAATTGTTATGATACTATATATGATTTTCAAAAACCCAAGAAAGAAAAATGGTTATTGAAAGCAACATCTTTTTTCCTGTAACATTAGTACGGATAGTAAGGCACTGATAGTCTTTTAGGAATTCCTAGACATTTCCCAGATGTTACAGGGGAGAAATTTATTCGAGAAATTCAAATAACTCTACTCTAGATTGATGAAAATGCCTTAAAATTGAGTATGTACGTTTTTTGCAACTTATTAAGGATGTAGTTTAACAAATTTATTTCTTTATAAATATCCAATAAAGGCCTCAAGAGGCAGAGGAAGACCAAACTTGACGTGAGAGGAGTCTGTGACGAGAGACATGAAGGATTCAAATATCGTGAAGGAGCTAGCCATAGATAGGAGAGCATGGATACTAGCAGTACACTCTACACATGCCCGAACCTTAATCTTTGGTTTCCTCCCTATTTAGCCTTCTCTTTTTGGTTTATTGCTCTTTTCCTCTCTTATTTTCTCCTCTTTTTCTATCTTTCTTTTCTTTTGTTTGTCTTTTCGTATTGGGTTTGCGGGTTTCATCTCTAACCTACCCCAACTTGCCTGGGACTAAAAGGCTCAGTTGCTGTTCTTGTTCTAGGGGAATGGAATATAGTGTTAAATGTGAGTCCCTATACCTTATCAAAATTAACAACAAATATTGCAACAGGTACAGGCCTGTCCATCTCATTTGCAGAATAGCCAGGCTCCATGTCAAAAATGAACGAGTATAGCCTCTGAAATATAGGCTCGACTGTAGTTGCTTCTACCTCAAATAGAGGGACTTCTCGACCGTATTCACTCTGCAAGGAACAAAATGGTTAGTGCATGCATTGTGTCGATTCTGATATAAATAGCAGCTGATCACCATAGAGTAGGGAAATAATATATTTCTGCTTACCTCTCTGGCGGTTCCTGCAGGTTGCATTGCCTCCTTTAGTGATTTCTCAAGAGAAACCAGCTCAGGTTGTCCAGCCTATCGAAGTGATTTCATATCAGAACTGGATCAAAAATAGGATAGCACAATTGTAGAAGAAAAATCATTGTAATATGAAGAAAGCACTACCGCTATGACATTGTACATAATATGATGCTCGATATCAATTTGCTCTCCGGTCTCAAAACATGAGGGCCTGTGAAATGGGAAGCTCGTCTTCAAGAATTCTTCAAGCTTGTGCCCATCCAAAGGGTATCTGTACCCACCATCGCCATTGAAACCAATAAGGACAACATTAACCTCGAGAGGCACTTGAAATGGAACCTGAATTATGATTATGTTCCCAACGGATTAATTATGATCATTGTAAACCTGAACCTCAATAAAAAAAAGAATGACATGTTTCACACAAATAACAGAGCAAAGTAAAAAAAAAAATCCATGTTTCAAACAACCATGAGAGCAGGACAGCAATGAATAATTAAAGTGTAACATATCATTGTATTTTGATGTCTTTAATCAGGTTGTAAAAGGGATTACAGATAAGGGCACCAAAATGTAAAAGCACTAGCATGACTGACAACTGCTTAATTACCCAATATCACTTAGGGTGAATGCAATTTAATCTGAGACATCCCAATCCAGCCATGATTCGTAAGGTGATCCCTCTCATAGTGTCACGCAGAATCCTGTGGGAGCAGTTTTACTTTTACGCATGAAAAATTGCAAGGTACGAAGGAAACGGGCACGCCACACTTCATCGCGTAGCTGGCTAGCTGCCGATCTCACCTAGGAAGAGATGAAATCCAAAGGCAGATCCCGCATACATAGATTAGAGTCACAGAAGGCCATGCTCCCACTCAGCTCGAATCTAGCATAACTCGGTACCTGTGCCCGGATCACACAGGTACGCCTGAACCATGCTTGCGACGCGGAGAGGTTTAGTAGGCAGGGGAGGCGAAGAAGTGATAGCGAGTACCTCGGCGCGGGTGTGGAGCATGCGGCGGACGTCGGCGCGGACGCTGTCCTCGACATCGTGGAAGGCGCCGTGGTGCCACTGCGGGTGTCCGGGATCCCGGCGGAACGCCTCCCGATGCGCCGCCGCCGACACGGCCGCGGCGACAGCGAGGATAAGGAGGAGGCGGATGAGGGTAGAAGGGACCATGGTGCGGAGAAACCCTATGCCGTGTATCCTGGGAGCTTCGCCGTCCCCGTCGACAGGGGCCTGGACGCGGAGGAGGGAGAGGGCAGCGCGGCGGCACCGCAGACCACGGCAAGTGCGTTGTCCGCCGTCCCTCGGCGTGGCCGTTGCTTTGAGATCGGTGCCGTCTGACTTTTGTGGACTGTTGATCTCGCCGAGGTCGAAGCTCCTTTGGTTTTTGACTTTTTTTCACCTTTTCTTTCCCTCCCCTCTCAAAAACTTGGCTTGATGGTTTTGTTGTATATTGCCGTGAAATGAAATTTCTTATCTTCCAAACATACATCATTATCATGATAATTGAATCATAAGGATGAATGAACCACTTGTCATGTTTGAATCCACCTCTTAAATTTTAGTTGGCTAAATTTTAGATACTTTTCCTCCAAACATGACATTTTATAATCTTCTAAACTTTAGTCAAGCCACCACCTAAACTTTAGACCACTAGTCACCTCAACCATCCTAAAATCTGCTAAACTTTGAAAAAAGGAAACTAAAGTTAAGGACTCCTTTGGAACAAAGGAATTGTGTAGGAAAAATGGAGAAATTGAATCTATAGGGAATAATCCTATATAGGGCCTTTGGATTGTAGGATTGGTTCATAGAAATTTTGGAGTATAGAAAACTTTTCTCCACATTTTGGAGAAATTCTAGCATGAGGTCCAACCTCATGTTAAGGGTCCATTTGGATTAAAGGAAAAACAAAGGAAATTTGGAGGATAGAAATTGCATAGAATTTTTTCCTACATGATTATTTGGCTCATAGGAAAATCAAAGGATAATTTCAATAGTAATGGGTTTCTATGCTTGATTTTGGAGGAAACAAAGCAAGATGTTAGATCTTTTTTTTCCTTTGTTTCTCCTCCCAAGCAAGAGAAAGGTATTGGTTCCTTTGTTTTTCCTATGAGCCTACGAAAGAACTACTCATTCCAATTTCTATGTTTTTTCATAGGATTCCAAAAACATACTAACTCGATTCCTGCATTTTTTCTATTCTTTTGTTTTTTTTATCCTACATTCCAAATGGAGCCTAGGTTCCTTGGAAAGTTTCATGACACATGATGTCTCTTTCTCTCTCTTTGTTCCCTCTCACTAACGAGCATATAATCTCAAAATTCTTGTGTTTTTCTCGCGACACATCCAAACATCTTGGAGGAGCAATTTATGCACTTTTTCATTCTATAGGATTTGAAAACATATGCAACTTCAATCTTACGGTTTTCCTGTTCCTGCGTTTTGAGAATATCTCGTTCCAAAGGAGCCCTAAAAGTATCCTTACCACATGTTAGGGATAGAAAAAGGGTATGTGTAGAAACATTCATTAAGGGATAGACATGTGCAATTTTTTATTAGTCAAATACTTTATCATAGATCCAAACACGCACCTCCTAAACTTTAGTTGACTAAACTTTAGTTGGCTAAACTTTAGCCAACTAGAGGATCCAAACGAGGCTCTAAGAGTTACTTCTCCATTCTTAAATTGTTGACACTCGTTGACTTTTTTGTTATTTTTGACCGTTCGTCTTATTGAATAATTCTTAAACTTTTTAAATAAGACAAACGGTCAAGCTTAACAAAAAAGTCAACGGCGTCAACAATGTAAACACGAGAGTAAGACATAACACTTTCAAACACATCCGTCGACCATCTACCAAGACAAGTATGAATTGTAATAATTTGCTCGGTGTAACCTAGGTATCTACCGAGTACTGAACCGTAGTCGGGAATAGTCCGCTCACCGACGGAATTATCACCGGGGATCATCTATAAAACCCTCACAATAGACATTAAAGCTCATACTAAGATCCCATCACGATCCAAGGACCCTACCATTTCCCATGGCCAGTCAGCTCACCGACGAAATTAGCACTGGGGATCATCTATAAAACCCTCATAATAGACTTTAAAGCTCATACTAAGATCCCATCACGATCCAAGGACCCTACCATTTCCCATGGCTCTCGAGCCGATGAAGCTCCCCATGAGAGCAGGCCCTACTGTTTGTAGTTGTAGGGCTCTGTACAAAAAGGTTGCGAGCGAAGATCCGTGTCACACACGATGAGAGTGGTCTCCCTCCCTCGCCCAAATAGCTATGGTAACACTATTAGTACTTAGATATCATATGCTAAGTGTGTAGCAGTGTTGCTTTTGTACCAAAGCGTTCTCGGCTTGAGACGCATCGGGTGTGTGGTGCATGTTGTGATCAATATAGTAGTTGTGTTTACTACTTTTACAAGTACTTGTGATAAACTCGTATGCTAAATATTGTTTGAACATCTCACCATGGAGAGCAACTATTTTTTTGTTTACCTTTTGTCTATGTTCGATGATGTAGGTTTGCCACTTTAGCAAAACTTAGGGCAATTGTTATAGTATCTCGATGCTATTTGATCTTATCAACATATTTTATTTTTGTTGAGCCCGACATATCATTTTCACTATTTTGGCGAAGTATACACATAGATGATTGATGAATATATTTGATAACTTTCCATCTCAGGTGTTTTGGCAATATTTGCGCCTCACTTGTGCCTCGAGTCGTGAGTTGTGACACCTAAGTGTATGCCTCTTTCATCCTTATGAAACCGTGTAAAACTGGAATATGGAGCTTGGATTTTCCATGTTTCATTAGTATATGGAGCTTGGATTTTTTTTAATTGGAATATTTCTTCTATGAACTATGAAGATAGAACTAGGCCCTCTAGTGGGTTTTGATAATAAATGATAAAGAATTAAATTATCTAATGTGCTATTGACCCTCAATAGTCATGTGGTTTTGATCCTTATGTGATGTTCATGATTGAGGAGACAACAAAGTACAACTATCCCATAGAACATCCTCCTCCACATAAGCCTCTCGAGAATTATTCCATCAAAACATCCCATTGTGAGAGTGCTTACTCCACCACCTCAGCCACATCAACAAGATGATGAAATTCAGCCGGAGCAACGAGCTAGAGCAGTACAACCCGACCTGGCCGGGTGGGCGTGGCGGTCGGACCGCCCTGCATGGCTGAAAAGGAAGGACTAAAATCTCTCAAAATTTGGTCCAAAGGTGTTTGAATTTGAAGGACACAAAAGAATTAAATGTTGCAAGATCAAGTGACCAAGGATTATTGGAGAATTGAAAAATACATGAAACAATCAAGTCTAGTCGGACAATGTCCGACCATATCGGATTTTCTAGTCGGACTCCGGAGAGCTACGCACCACACAAAAATCAGTAGAGTCGAACATTATCCTACTCGATCGGATATTTGAGTCGGACTTCAGAGAGTTGCACATTCCTCCGGAAACAGTAGAGTCGGACAATGTCCTACTCGGTCGGACATTATCCGACTATGAGCGAAACAAACACGCAACATCCCGCTAAAACAGGCATAACTTTTACATCCAATGTCCGATTTCAGTGTTCTTGGACTCTATGGAAAGAGAATTAGGAGGACTATACATACCAACTAAAATCAAGGTCCTTTCAAGTGAATCTCCCTCACCAAATCTGCCCTTCGCTTAGGCCAAGGCAGAGCCAACCCGGTCGGACCGGGTTGCACGAGCGGTCGACCGCCTTGCACTCGGACGAGGATCGGCAAACCCGGTCAGACCGGGTGACCCGAGCAGCAGACCGGGTCGTGGTGGGGGTTAAGCCACACCCGTGACTCCCCTATCCAAAACAGTTCTCTTTCACTCTCAAACTCCTCCAACTCGGTTCCCCTTCATCCTAGAGCTCTCCAATGGCGATTTCCTGATTCTCCCTTGGATTTCCCTCCTTCCTCGGTGGATTGGGCGGCTCCTAGTGCGGTCGGGCCGGATCCAAGGCCGGCATTGCCTCAAAGTTCATCATTTCCTCTCTCCTCAAGGTATTGATGTCAACTCATCCCGATCTCCTCACCTAGGACTCGCTCTTCAAGCTTGCTACATTGAAATCACCTTCTAGTATGCCTAGGAACATGACATTGCTAGATTACCCTATCTTCGAGAGGTTATTGATTAATTTTGCGATGCAACATTCTCATCGCTTAAGGGCGGATGGATCGCTCGCTACACCCGGTCGGACCGGGTTATGCACAAAATTTGGTTGCTCACAAAATTAATATTTCACCTCTTATTCTCGCTAACCAATATCATGGCATACCGATTCTTAATTCTTCGATAATTCTTGCCTAGAACCTCTCCATTGTTAGATCATGCTTTCACTAGTAGATATTGCTCAAGTTTGTGAGTCGGGACTTTTCCTGTAGAGGGCGGTCGACCGCTCCCACCACCCGGTCGAGGCGGCTGAGCATGGAAACTTGTTGTCTCACTTATTTGATCAATTTCCGATTGTTGTTTTGCTGATCTATATCTTGTCCTTTAACCAATCTCTCTCGGAAAGGCAAAATCCCCTCAAATCCCCCCGACAAGTAAAATCCTTGCTCGTCAAGATCTGTTCAGGGCAGCCGGACCGCCTTCACCATGCGGTCGGGCCAGGTCTCCCTGTCCACGTAGGCGGTAGATCACCTCTCAATGCCCTCCTTGATTCCAAATTAAATCGTGTCTCGTTCCTGAGGTCTTATATGTGAATTTCCGATCTCTCTATCTCAGGAAATTAGAATGCCGAGGTCCGGGCATGAAAGGAGGAAAAAGGGGAGATTTGATTCCGAGGCTAGTGGCAGCTCTATGGATCCTAAACGAAAGGCTGCAGTCATGGATGAAGAAATGGTTGAGGCCAGCAGTGATGAATCTAGTGGTAATGAGGATGAGGAGGAGATTGAAGATGAAACTTATCGAGTCGAAAGGAAGATCTTGTTGCAGCAGAAGAAACCGAGGAGAGTGAGGAAAATGAGGATGTGGGAGATGAAGATAATGATGAAAGTGAGGAGGAACAAATTGATACCGAGGAGGATGAGATGATCATAAGCAAAGTTGCAAAGTCAGCGTATCCTCAAAAGCCAATCTTGAGGTCTCCAAATAGACCTCCCACTCTTATGCCAATAGATTATCGAGTTAGAGGATCAACAAAGACAAGTGAGGAAGATAAGAAAGAAAAATCCATACACATTGTCTAAGGAAAATGGCACGGACTACCGGTTTCACAATTGTTTTCAGCAAGATTATTATGAAACCGTTTTGAAAAACAAGGATACAGTTGTGTCGGAGACTCGGTGGATTGACTGGTATCATTTGGAAAATCAAAGTAATCCAATATTTGATGATGTTATTGCGGCATGTGAGAAGACTCACATCAAGAATTTGATGGGTTTCAAATATGACTGGAACAATGAGATCATTGCTCAATTCTATGCGACAGTCTATTTTGAGGAAGAAGGAGGCGAAAAGAAGATGCACTCGGATGACAGAGGGTATGGTGTTTACAATCACATATGGTAGGTTTGCACGGATATTCGGATTTGGGCAAAGTGATTCTAACGATTCAGGATCCATAGTGAGGATCCACTACCAAAGGAACAAATGAGATTTATGTATCCTCCAAATGAATCGGATAAGGTGGGATTGGTAAAAGGCATGTACACCTATTACTCAGTATTGAATAGGATGTTTAAAAAGACCCTCTCACCTAGAGATGGAAACCCCTCGGATATCACTCTCTATTCAAAGAATTTGCTAGTAAGGATGAGAGATGGATGTCAGCCTTTCCGTGTGATGGACTTCATTTGGGAGGAGATTAAGGCAACTTCCATGGACCCTCAAAAGTCATGTGGTTTTGGTTCTTATCTGATGTTCATGATTGAGGAGACAACAAAGTACAACTATCCCATAGAACATCCTCCTCCACATAAGCCTCCGAGAATTATTCCATCAAAACATCCCATTGTGAGAGTGCTTACTCCACCACCTCAGCCACATCAACAAGATGATGAAATTCAGCCGAGAGCAGCAGCTAGAGCAAGTACAACCCAGCCTGGCCGGGTGGGCAGGGCGGTCGGACCGCCCTGCATGGCCGATAGGGCAGCGGCTCGTCCCGCCATCGCGAAAAATCGACATCTCCAATTAAGAAAATTTTCAACATGATTTTTGGAATGTGCAGAACTCAACATGCTCGTGGAAACCCGTGATCGAGCAGAAAGAGCGGATTTGGGTAGGAGAATTAGAAGAATTGAGAGAGCTCAATTTCCGACTGATCCTCCCTCACCGGTTAGACAAGAAGAAGAACGACCACCAACCCCCTAATGGAAAGGTACCACGGATGGCAAATAGAAGATTATTACTCTCGGATTCATGGTTCTAGCGAGTAGTGGTGGACATGGTGGATTTTCAGATCCCACACATGGTGGTATGGGTATGCCTAGTGATCCGACAGACCGGTGGCTATGTGCCACCTCAAAATGACATATATAATGATCCTCCTCAACAGTTTACTCAATTTGAACTATCTTCGCAGTTTGCACCGCCTCCTCCTCCTCCGGAACAGTCACGAGCATGAACCACCTCAAGAGGAACCAGCTAGGCGCAGTGAATTTGAGGATTTCGGTGTTAATCTCTTCCACTTTGAACCCACCGGTCACTGGCAGGATCCCAATGATCAAAGTGGTAGTGGCAGTGGCTTTCAGTGAAGCACGGACACCCCTTCGAACTACCTTTTCTTCTTTTTGGATGATTGTTGACAAAAGGGGGAGAAGAAAAGGATTAAAGCTTCAGCATTTCAAATGAGGGAGAAGAAAAAAAGAGATTGGAGGAAAAGAAAAAGATCAACGGAGCTGAAAATGAAGAAATGTGGTTTCTGTCACCATAAGGCGGTCGGACCGCCCTAAGCTTCTTACATCCAGTGTAAGGCGTCCGGACCGCCCTTGCAAGGTGGTCGACCGCCCTGGCATGTTTTCAGAACTCGTTCTCGTAATAATTCACTTTTTCATCGTGTTGAACATGAGAACAAAATTGTATTGTGTGCTATGTGTGTTTGTGAACGTCAATTATCTAAGGAAAAATTGTGCTAGTGTGAAAAGCATGAGTTGAATGGTGTATTGTTTGTTGCTCCTTCTTTTTCTTTTGACTTCGTGCTTGATCATGCGCATCACGTACTATCACATCACACTGCCATGCACCCCACGGATGCGGTGATATAGGGGAGCTCCATGTTTTTATTGAATATGTGCTTTTGGCATTTTAAGCCAAAATTGGAATTTCATTCCTATGCACATATTTAGGGGGAGCTCTAAATATATCACTACATCCAAAAGCTTTTTATGCTTTTATTGTGAAGCTTTAATCGGTTTGTCATCAATCACCAAAAAGGGGAGATTGAAAGTGCATCTAGGCCTCCTACTGGGTTTTGGTGTTTTGATGACAACACGATTAAAGAGCTAATGTAATTTGTTGAGTTGTAACAGGAATATGTCTTGTAAAATTATTGTGAACATTGTTGTATCAAGACATGGATGTATATGGATATTTCACATGTATATTCTTGTATTCCATATGACAAAGAATATGATGAAGATGAAGCCACATGGATGATCAACCATGAAAATATTATACCATGTGTCACATGAAGAGAAATGAAGCTTGGATGATATGTCTCATATTGGTCATTGAAAGTATCACCATATTTCATATTGGTGATTTAATTCTTTGTGTCATATCAAGCAAGCAATATATATTACAACGGAAATCAATACAACATGAAGATAAATATCAAGTGTGTGCTAATGGATGATACAAAGAAATGTGTGGATCTTAATGGTAAGATTGATGAAGGATTAGCAAGGACTTGGCTACGATGGACCATATATTGGAGAAGGGCAAGCAAGAGGTTTGGCGCCGAAGAACATTTGTGGTGGAGAAGAGCAAGTGGATGTTGAATCCGATGAATCAAAAAGGCCATGAAAGATTGCATATTTCCTAGCGTCAATTATTTATGAATCAAGAAAGAAGAGGTGACATGGATAAAATATAGAGTTTTGTCTATTTGATGATAAAGTCCATGGTCATCAGCTCAAGGTGGATATGCTCAAGTAAAGAATTGTTGTCAACCCTCAAGAAGCAAAATATGAAGAATTTTGGCATATGTCTCTATCACAAGCTCATGTGAAAGAAAAATAGCTTTTCTCTATTTCTTGAGTATAGGAATGCCGTACTATCAAGTGGGATGCAACATGTGTTGAATGACGATGTCAAAGTGCTCAAGATCCTAGAGAGGAACTAATCCGAGTGACCTAAACCCCGAACAGTGTGTTCTGTCAGGTCAAGGAGGTCGGACCGCCCTGTCAAGGAGGTCGACCGCCTTGAACCGAGTTTTTGGGTTAGTAGGTCAAGGAGGTCGACCGCCCTGTCAAGGAGGTCGGACCGCCTTGTACTAAGTTTTTCGGGGTCAACTTCTTGGTTAGTGAGTTTTTGGCCTTAGAAGTGAAGCATAGTTAGTATGAGTGGGTTGAGCAATCAAGTTTGTGGTTTGTGGAGGTTTTCGCGTCAAGTGGTTGGTTGCCTACCGGTGCAAGGCGGTCGGACCGCCTGTCAACTTATTTACTTGTGACCAAGTTATGGTTTGAATTCTATATAACTCTTAATTGAATATGCATGCAAAATTATGGCAATTCAAAAGCTTGGCATGCATCAAGGGGAGTTTAAATTATAACTTTGGTCCGAAACAACCTTTAAATAGCCCTCCACCTCTCCCTTTGGTTGTCTGCTGGTTCTTGCCCGACTCTATAGCATTCCAACGGCCATTTGAGCTCTCCCCAACCTCTCTTTGTGAGATCCAAGTGTTTTGAGCTAAATCTTTTAGTTGGGTTGAGAGATTTGAGTGTGTGAGCAAAAGTGAGCAAATCCTAAGCCTTGAGCATTTTGGGCTACGTCAAGCAACTCGTGATTCATTTGTTACTCTTGGAGGTGAAGCCTCCTAGACGGCTATGCGTCGCCCTAGAGCTCCCAAGCTTGTGGTGAGCCTTGGGAAAGTTTGTGAAGGTTGTGATCTTGCCTGCGTTGTGGAAAAGATCAAGATAGTGGATTGAGGGAAGTGGTTGAAAGAGACCCGGCTTGGAGCGTGCTAGTGAGCAGCTCAAGCTTCCTGAAACGGAGACGTAGGGATCACGTTGAGGTGATTTCGAACTTCGGTAAACAAATTCGAGTGTCTCCGCCTCTCTTGTTTTCTAGCTTATTTGTGCTTCCGCTTCGATCTACTTTGGTGTACTCTTTTGTGTGCGGATACTTTGTGTATGTGCTAAGGAAAATCTATCGAGCATCACTTCAAGTTTTGATTTGAGCTAGAAATCAAATTTGGAGAGTTGACCTATTTCCGCTCGTGCAAGGCGGTCCGACCGCCCGATAAGGAGGTCGACCGGGTTGAACTAACATGTGCAAAAAAGTTGTGTTTATTTTAGGTTTCGCCTATTCACCCCCCTCTAGGTGACATCAAGGTCCTTTCGGTGGGCAATCGTTCACGAGCGACGGCGCTGGAGAACAGGTTCTAGTGGGGACGAAGCCCACTGCGGGCCATTCTATTTTTTATTTGGTAATATGGAAAAAGACCACAACCATCCGATCTAAATGGATGGTGGAGATCCGAGCTAATGCCAAAAGGGCTTCGATGCGGAAGAAAAAGATCCTAAGGATGATCCTTGAGCTGCACTTGTCTCCCTTCTTTGTGTGTGTGTGGCTTGTTAGAACAAATTTATGATAGTGAGCGACAAAAAACAATATACAGGTAGTAGTAATAAATTATGAATTGTTGTAGAGCTAATCTAAATATCCAACTCTATTTCGATCTGGTTTAATATATGACAATCAAGTGTATTAAGGGTGCCTTTGGTACCGCTTTCGCTCACGGTGCTTATGGTACTGTAGCATGGGGCCAAGTACTCGTAGCTACATTAACATGAGCGGGAATAAGCGGCAAATACCAGACTTGACTAGCTTGGGAGAAAACAGCTTCGTGCTACAGCGAAGTTACTATAGCTACGAGTGTGATAAGTTGAAGTTGATAATCTATATCAAAGACACCCTAAATTTAGCTTGAGTTTCTATAATAACTTGAGTTGTAAATGAGTAAGGCAATCGGGTTGTATCTACAACAGTACTCAAATAAGTTATGTTGTGTTGTTCGTTATGTAATACTAACAAAGTATATTCAGTTATGCTTATGTAACAGAGTGTACTAAGTTATGCTTCCGCGGCCTTATTTTTACTTATCTGTAGGGAAAAAAAGGAAAATTCCTTATATGTTATTGGCTAAAACTCTAATCTCTTATCTGTCACCTAAAAAACTTATATCTCGTATACGCCATTGAAACTAAATTTTAATCCCCTCGTGCCACTATAGTGACATTTGTATGTTTTGACTGCCAAATAAATTTCAGAATACCAACATTGCCCTTATGGATGAATACAACCGGTGCTCCCCTCTGATCTCCTCCGGTACGAGTCCAGACTCTTCGGCTGCAGCCGGCTACCACGTCCTCCACCTTGAAGGTAGTTGCCGTTGCCATAGCCTGGTGCTCATGACGGTGTCCGCAGCCATCCCCTCGCAGTGCCCTTTAACGCACTGCGTAATTCCTATCGCTTACCTGACCTCGATGGGCACGGGCGACGTGAAGGTGGCGTTGCTGCCGTTCGACGTGGAAGCAATCCTTCAGCTGGTTCTTTCGCGGCCATCAACATGGGCATCTTCGTGGCCGAGCTAGTGCTTCAGGATTAATTTGAGTTCGATTGGATTGGATCTCAATTGATTGGTTGGTGCTTCCTCTTCTCCGCAAGACGAGACGAGAACGAGATACTGCAATATGTGGATTCAATCCCGTTTCTTTTTCTTCGACTAGGATGGATCAATTTCTTCTCAGATGAAAGCGGCATGGAAGTCAAAAGATGAAAAAAAAAACTAAGAACAGGGGAGGGAGAAAGATCTTACATGTGGACCAAAGGGCAAAGCAGGCTTTTCATATGCCCAGCTGAGAAAAAAAAATACAGTAGTGGTTTCAAAGGGATTAAAATTTAACACCAATGGCATGAAAGGAATAGAAGTTTTTTAGGTGGCAGATGAGGGATTAGAGTTTTAGCTAATGGCATATAAGGAATTTTCCCAGTAAAAAAAAATGCTGCTACGGCACCACCCACAGTTGTTAGGGTTCGTTGGATCAGCTAGATGCTCATGGCCTCCACGTAAAAGGGAGGGAAGGAAGGTGCCAAGGTGATGCCGGTGAGCGTGACTGCGTGAGCAGGGAGCAGAGAGCGAATTTTGAGGGAGAAGGTGATGCGGTAAATTTCATTTAGGTTTAATAGCAAATGTAAAAAAGCAATACGAGTATGTTTAATCTATATAGCGCCACGTATACAGGTATACAAAGTAAGAAGAAGATATATCTGCGTGGAGGAAAATGAAAAGGCACTCGGCAATGTGATCATCATCTGTTCCAGTGGCAGTGCTCCCTGACATCCCGGAACAAGCAGGCGAGCAGGTGCCTGTCGTAGTCCATGGTCGTGTACTGCACCACGTGGTTGAAGAAGGCGACGGCGTCGTCGTCGGCCACCATGCAGTGCATGATCCCGCAGCGGCGGAGCACCTCCACGTCCCGCCGGGAGTTGACCAGCGACCCGAGCAGCGCCACGAACCCGGTCACCAGGTTCCCCCGTCCAGCTGCCGCGCCGCGCGGCCGCCTCCCTGCTCGAACGCCACCAGGTTCGCGAGCAGCACCTTGGCGCCCTCGTCCAGCACGAACGCCGGCATGTGCAGCACCGCGTACCGGAACGTCACGTCGAACACGTCCCGCGGCGCCGCCTTCCGCTTGAACGTCACGCCGCACTCCTCCATCTTCCCGGCCGGCGGGACCATCGAGGTCAGCCTACCTTTATTGCCCCCGCGCCGTCGCCGGAACCGGAACGCGGGGACGGGATCGCCGGCTGCTTCCAGATCGCCAGCGGCCCGGTGGTGCTGCCGTTGTTGACCTCGCCGCCGATGACGTTGCGCGCCTTGGTGGCATCGTTGTCCGCGGCCGGGTTGCGCACGTTGCACTCGTAGTGCAGGTGGAGCAGGTGGTGGATGGCCTTGTCGTTGGGCGGGCGGATGGCGCGGCTGGACGGCAGGTCGCCGGCGAAGGCCCTGCAGAAGACGTCCAGCAGCGCGTCGCGCTCCGCGCCGTCCTCGCCCGCGAACGCCACGCCGTGCAGCCGCTCCACGACGAAGAAGGGGATCTGGTTCTCCATGAGGAGCACGTCGTGGTACATGTGGTGCCACGCCCACTTGGCGCCGCCCGGCGCGGCGAGCTGGCCGCCCTCGGTCTTCTTCAGGAAGAACTCGAGCAGGAAGCAGCCGTCCAGGACCAGCATCTCCACGAACTCGTCGGGGCCCATGGCGAAGCCCTGGTCCGCGTAGCAGCGGCGCGCGTCGGCCTCCACCTCCCGCGCGGCGCGCACGTAGGCGCCGAGGCCCTGCTTCTTGTTCCGCGACAGGAAGTCGCGGAGGAGGCGCCACTTGTGCTGCTGCGCGGCGCCGAGCCCGGCCCGGCCGTGGTAGTAGGGGCCCACGGACACGACCTTGGGCTCGTACAGGTCGCGGTGCCGCTCGCGCACGGCGGCCGGGAGGCGGAAGATGGTGTAGGGGTCCTCTTCGGCCAGGGGCGCCGACGCGTCCACGCGCCGCTGCATGGCCTCCACCTGCGCGTCGTCGGCGTGGCAGAAGCCGTTCAGCTCCTCGCCCTCCATTTCGACGGTGATCGCACGGGACGATGCCACCGCGGGCAACCAAGGCCTCGATCGGTTGCTTAGCGTGGATGAGTTGCGTTCCCGCGACGCAGGCCGGGACAGGAGCTGACTAGACTCGGCACGGTACGCGGACAAGTGATGAGAAAGAAAAAAGGCGTCTCTTTCGCGGTGTGAATGCTGATATTCCTCTTGCTGTGTCAACAAGTTCGCACGCAGCTTGGCTGGAGTTAATATAGGCGAAAACGATACAGCTCTCTGTTTTTGGTTTGGTACCCGCGTTTTCAAGCGATGACGAATGGATCTGTGGTAATCTTATCTGTCCTAGCCTCGTTCTCGGCGGATCATACTCAAAAGAACGTGGGCGACATATGTACTGTATGTTTCAAACATGAATTGCATTTCCTATTCTTGATTCGCGTCAGTGGGCTATTACCTGTACAAGTACTATAACAAACTAAATAAGCGGATAAACGATGGAATAACCTGTCTTTGCGAGTGGTTTACAGCGCAATAGAAAATTCGCCAGTCACCGTCGTGTAGGCGCGTACTTGACCATAGCAACAGATGTGAACCACTTCGATCTCGAAGCATGGACGCGGTCCCAACAAGCGCGCCATACGGCAACTGATGGGTCAAGCAAGAAAGAGGGGCAAGAAAAATATGCTTTGTGCTCGGTCCTGTACACAGCCTGGGCACGTCGTCGTAAGCAACCTGACGTGAAAATTCCAAACGTTTGGACGGAATTTCCGCTGTTTGTGACGGCTGGCACACACGACTGGGTCGCACGTCAAGAAATCAAGTAGAGAGAATGCAGTTTGGTTGATGTTCATGCTTGGCACTTCGTCTCAACACAGCTCATCTCCTGGTATATTCTGCAGGGGCACACGGCTTTCCATGCTATTTTCCGGCTGATTCTGCAGGCGCACCCGTTTTGTTGAAGCTGATTTTCTCTTTTTTGTTGTGCCTTGTATAAGTATTTGTTGCAGGTGAAGCTTTGTACTACCTCCGTTTCAAAATGTAAATATTTATTGACTTTTCAGAATTATGTTTGACCGCTTGTCTTATTCAAAATATTTATGGAAAAATAAAAACAAATCATCATATTTAAAATATATCTAACAATAAATCAAAATATAACAAAACAATCAATATTCTTGTAATTTTTTTGAATAAGACAAGCGGTCAAACACGATTATGAAAAGTCAACAAATGCTTATATTTTGGAACGGAGGTAGTATAATTATAGATGACAACATTTACTATACACTTATATTTTTGTTTGAATTTTTTGCAAGTGATTTTTTTATTTTTTATGTGTGGGAGCATGGAAACATATAAGGCTGATATGTTATCTTTCATAGATACAACTTGTAATAGTTTTATTTGGACGATGAGAGAGGGGCCAATTGGGTCCTGATCCTGTCGCCCCAAAGATGTGCGTGTGCAATCTGGGGGCAGCAATGGGTCGGAGAGCCTACTTTAGCAAGTAAAGAAAAAACACTTAATGAGAAGCGATTAAGTTATTTATGATCGTGGGTAACTTTTTCCGGGTAGCTGGTTACTTTTGTTAACTGCTTTAGGTCAGTCTCAATGTAAAGTTTCATCCCACTGTTTCTAAGAGTGTCACATCAGATTTGAAGATTTAGTTTGATGTATGAAACAGTCTCTCTCAATGCATAGTTTCATCTCACGGTTTCGTTAGGTTGTGAGGGTTTGTGGGAAAAAACTGTTATGAATTATGAATGGGAAAAAGCTAAAAGATGTTTGGTTACAATAATTATGTGGAAAGCCATAGAAATGTGTGTAATACCTTAGGTTGCGTTTGGATGTATGCATTCAGCCTTAGAATTGGGAATTGGCATTGAAACCCCTGAATGCCAACTGTTTGGATGTTTTGGAATTCGGAATTGAAATCTAACTCCAATGCCAACCAGTATTCGTCGGGCACTCGACCGCTTGCCATCAAAACCGAGCGCTACCCCTCTATATTCGCTAGAATCGTGGTCGTGTTCATCCCTTCGCCTCGCCTCTATTCGCGTCGGCCGTGAGCCTCCGTTTTCCACCGCGGCGCCCCGGCGACCTCCGCCGATGGCCGGAGCGCGAGGAGGACGTGCGCCGCCCTAGCTCCCTCCGTCGGCAAGCTCACAACTCCTCCCCTCGCTCGCCTCCACGGTCGAGGCCCTCTATGGCGAGCTCGTGCTCCTCCGCCGGTGAGCCACGTGGCTTCTCCCCTAGCCCCCTCCACCATCGACTCCTCCCCGCCTCCCTCCGTCGGTGGGGCGTGCCCCTCCCCTCCTCGTTTCCCTCCGCTCGCAGGCGCATGGAGCTCCATGGCCATCGCCTTGAACTCCATGGTCGCGCGCAGAGCTTCAAGGCCGTCGGCTCGAACTCCTAAAGTCGGCCTCAATGACATGCAACAATTGAATTCCTAATTCTAAGTCATATACATCCAAACATGAATTTGTATTTGTCTCGGAATTGAATTTCATCTTTCAAATTATATCTACATCCAAACAATTGATTTGGCATTGAATTGAGGCTGATTTGGTATTGAACTCAATTCAATATCAAGTTCTCCAATATCTACATCCAAACGGAGCCTTAAAGATCTAAAAAACAATTTATATGAAAAATAATCATAATACATCTACTTCTTTACATTTTTACATAAAAAATAAACAATATCTTACCCACATATTATCATGTGAATAACTATTTAAAAATAATTTGTTTAATTTTACATCCATCATTACCTTATGTTTAAATTTTAAAGAGTAGTAATATAGAAATTCACTTCACATTAGGTGGTTTTCTCAGTAAAACTTTTAAAACCATAAATTGTACAACAATTGCAAGTTTATGCAACGACTAAGATGCAAAATCGTGTGCAATGTTCGTTCGAGGCAACGGTGGGCTATCCAAGCTCAAATCGACATAGGGAGAAGGAGACAGGTGGTTGGTAAAACGTTCCGTCACTCCGAAGTCGGATCCGCTTACACGTGGCAGCTTAATGGGATTGATAGAACTTCTATCTCTCGCATTCTGCACGTGAGACCATGACTTACGTCTCCTAATTCATTTCGTTTGCATAGCATATCATGGCAATCATAATCATCTAGTGCATTGTTCTTATAGAGAACAACCCACCAAAGGGCGACGTGGGTGGTGCTGACGGTGAAGTTGAACCACAGATCATGAGTGAAATACCTGCAGCTCAAGGCAAGCAACTAGCATATTCTTGACTATGTTGGATACTAATGTGAATTAATTGTGTATGCTTTTTAGTTATGCATTGGTGGAGCATTAGAGTTGTTGGAACTCCTATTTGTTGCATTTCCATCGTTGATGCTTGTTTATCCTACACCTTGTAACTAGTGTGGTTGGGTAGATTAGAAGTTGAGTCACGATTTATTGCTTAACTAGCTTACTAATTTCGTTAGAAGTCGAATGACAAGCAAGATCCACCGCTGTTCACAAGTAGGTTGTTACCTTTGAGGTTTTGGGCTTGGTGTTGAATGATGGGAGACTTGAGCAGTAGTAGGGTGGTTCAAGAATCATGTCTTTAATACACCATAGCCATGTTTGAGTGATTAAGGATCGTCTCATTGGCGTTGCTAGCATGAACACTTTTTCGTGCTTCTACATACATATATATGCGTAGGTAAACCCTTCTTCCTTATTTAGCTGCGACCATTTGGCTTGCGAGTTCGGGAGCTGTAGAAGGTGCTAGGGATAACCCCCAAGGGCCTAGTGAGACCAACTCGCCGTAACCGAATGTCTGACACATGGTTGGAGCGTATTTGGGAGGGGTTGCCATACTGAATTACTCTTTATGACTGTCGTGTCGTATGGGCAGTGGTCTTTATGGTGTGTGGATAAAGAAGTACATCTTTGTGGTACGTGGATGCATGTTTGTGTTTGTTAGTCATCATCGTAGTTGTGGTTAACGTTCAAGCTCGTGTTGACTTAGGCCGGTCTCAATGGAAATGTCATGAGCATTAAATTTGCTTTGGCATGGCATGAGAGAGAAGAGGAGTGTCATAGATTGAGAGATGAGTGTCATCACCATAACCCTCCACCTGCACGGTTCTTAAAAATTTCTTTTAATAACTATGTAATGACACTCTCCACTTACATAACACTCTCCATCGAGACTGACATAGATGAAAGGTGCTCTAATTCTTTCCACACTTGAGCATGAGAATGGTTGGGTATATGATGAGTCGCTCAGTAGTACTTTATTTATGCTTAACACTAAATTATTTATCTTATCTAATCAATTCATCACTTTATGCAAATGTCCATCTATTGTTATTCCTTGTCCAATGCCAAATGCATATTTCGTTGTACAAGAGCTATAAGACTCACTGTGTAAATCTTGTTGTATATACCTTCATACTCACGGTACTATTGTTGAGTTTTCAGGTGAGAATATGTTTCTGGCTATTTCTGGCTATTTCTAGCTTGCTGGTGACTGGTGACGGTGGTGGGTGTCGAGACAAAAGCACGTTTGAAACGTCATTTGCTGCAAGAGAGGAGCGGAGGGAGGGGCCCTAACTCCTCAACTTGCTGAGAAGAGAAATGAGGGCACCAACAAAATTTTATATATAAATATTAAAATCGAGAGATTGTAAGGACGTTTTTTTTGCAATGAAACAATTTAAAATTGAAGATATCCACGTCAAGATTCACATTACATAGAAAATATACAGTTATCTAATTTTATTGTTCTCCATTTTAGAAGGCATTATTATAATATTTCAGTCCGGACTCGGGACATAAATCACATCATCATGTATAGATTATATATGGTTATTTTCAGTCGAGACAATCCGTTCCAGACATCAGTGATCAACTTTGTAGGCATCAGTGACGCAGCCTGCGACAAAGGCATCAGGCTGCCTGGATGATGAACCACCCGCTACATCTTACTCACATGATTTCAATGATCAAAGTGGAAGGCACGAAAGAAATCAAAAACGGAGTTAGACATAAGGGCGGGCCTTGCTGTTCGAACGGTGCCTGTGGCAACGATATAAACCATTGCCGTCCACTGGCCCCCTCGTTTCGATTTCGAATCGAAATATTTTAAACTTAAAAAAATCGGTGCATAGTGGAAAGGAATATTGGAAGGTCGGTAAGCGGATAACCCATTGATAGAGGGCAAGCCGACCAGTTTTTCTTCCTTGTTAATGTTGCTGTAGCCAAATCGGCAAATTCAAGACGAGGGCAAAAAAGCTGATCCCAAATCTTGGTACAATACAGCCTACTGGGTTATCATTTAGAACTATATACGTTAGTTTCTCACTATATCAATGTCAGACAATGCTTTCTAGGCAAGTGCATATCCATCAAAATCGCAGTGAATTACACTGCTCGGAGCCCAGTGCATTTCATCATCCATACACCTTCACTACTACTATTGCCTTAAATTATAAAGTAATCGAAAAGAGAACATTGATCGAAGGTGAGGCCTCAGCGATTATGCTTGTGATTTTCATCAAGGAAGAAAAATCTCAGGTCTCAAAGATTGTGCCATCATAGGACTCAGAACAGATCGAACATAGGAGCCTATAAAAACAAAACTGCTAAAGAAATTTGGGGATAATTTTGGAGATTGTTATTCGATGCGCCTCACGTTGAGCAGTAGGCGAAACGACTCAAGATCTCCGGTAATCTTGCCCCTTAGGAAAATTCAAGCCCCGGAGAGAAAAAATCTGAGGGATCGACTCATCAAGGGGCTCGAGTCACGCAAGATGTCTCGTGGAAAAAGAACAAAAGAAGAATCGATATAAGAACACGAAAGATAGATGCTGAAAATCCATGCTATTTCTCCCGAGTCCCTACCCGTGGCGGCGCTGCCTGGCTGAAAAACGCGTCGACTCGTATCCCTTGATTTATAGGTGTGTGAGGTTAAGGTTAGGGTTTCAGGTCTTCTATTAGCGGGCCGGATGCTGTAAGATACTTGGGTTGGTCTGGCTTAATAGGCCCAATATTGTTCATTTTCTGGCCCAGTACGGTATCAGTCCTCCTGAGTACTAACCTTTGAGAGGCCAAATCATGGTGAATTGGTGAGAGCGCGACGCCAGCAAACTATAATGGATCTTTTTCAAAAAATTAAATACAAATACTAGTAATTATAAAAAATGTCTTAAAAAATGAACATTCGAAGCAATACCAAACAGAGCCTGAAAATTGATCATTTTAAGAATGATTTAAACTGAATGTCTATGCATAAAAAACTTTGATCAACAGAAAATGCAAAAAAATGAGTTGGCTCAAATCTGAGCTCAAAGCCGAGTGGTTATTAACACGGTGAACCGAGAGATAGACCTAGCGGCACACTAAGGATGTGTTTGTCGGTGTCTTTGAGAGGGCACCTATTGATCAATCGAGATTCTTTGGAGCTATTTAGATTGCTACCAGACCATCTCCTACTACACTTGGTCACTCATTTTTAAAGAAACAAGAAGAGCATATGGTCCAGTCCCGTGTTAAGGATTAGTATTTGATTTTGTTTCAATATTTGGCTACACCAATCAAGAATTACTAAGTAGCCATCGGTGTTATTTTTATAACAATGGTGCACCCATGGGCGAGCATGGAAACTAGTGCGATGTGGGGTTGTGCCCCTTCGAGCTTTTGACATGTCAACCATTGAGTAGCTTGACCATACGCGTACATACTCCCAGCAGTGGCGAAGCTAGAGCTCGAACGATCCGAGTGCACATCTTGCTTGACAGGCGTCCCATATATGTCAAGTAATTGCATCATGACACACACAAAATTAAAGAGATATCAGTTGGCTATTATCTTGTTAAAGTTTGATGACATGTCACTGTAATACTGATTACAAAACTGAAAACCTTTTGCTATCACCATTTTGATGTTGCTCTCATGTTGGTGACACAAAGATTTGTTGGATAAATTAATATTGAAAAATAGCATCTATACTCATGTTGATGCCACCGTGTTGATGTTGCCCCTCATGTTGGGACCTCTCTCGTACATGGAGTCCCGTGACACAGTACGGCCGTACAATGCAAGTCCAATTGGAGCTCCGGCCGGGCTTGTTTGACGGTTGTCGCGTAGCAGGTGGCCGGTGATTGTCCGCTAGCAAATGCAAAGTGACGACTTGGCCACGTCGCGGCGCTCTCCACCAGGAACTCATGCGCTTGCGCGCTGCTTCCTCTCGTGCTGGACGGCTGTGGGTGACCGAGCGCAACCGTGCTTTGTTCTCTTCTCCCTCGTAATTTTGAGCCCCCAGCGGATTCCCCGACGTGAAATGGAAGCTATTTTTGTACCGTCCGTATTGGAGAATCAGATTCCAACCTCCACTGAACTTGTGGCTTTTGTTCCTGCAAGCAAACACTGACCTATTTGGAACTTGGCATCCCGTACCAGTAAAATCTTATGGTGGCTGGCTCTGAGACTCAAAATTTCAGTGTATAACCAAGTGGCGCCGAGGCTTTGGACACGCTCGTGAGGGAATCGTTGCTTGGTTGTACGGTGGTCATGGATCGGGGTCCTCTGCATTAGGCCCTGTTAATGCAGAGAACACCTTTTCAGCATTAACTCGCATCTCGTCCATCCATTCTCAAAAAGAGGGTTGAGATAGCTTCGTACTTGTTTTAATAATAGCAAAGGCAGATTTCCTTTCTCCTTGAAGGCGACTCACGCTCGCGGCTCGCCGGAAAACAGAGGCTGCTTGCCTGCCGCCAATAATTCGCACCCACGCCTGCTCGTGCAGTCAATGGAGGACACACCCATAAGCTCCTTCCATGGTGGTAGAATACGTGAGCAAGCGCCGAGAAAATAAAGTGAAATTGTTTTGATATGTGCGCCTCGCTCAGCCGCTGGCCTAGACGCTAGGTGTCTCTTCTTCCTCAGCCTTGATTCGATTTATGTGAGATCTATGTCAGCTAGAGCTAATCCATGGAACCAAAGGTCTGGACACTACTTCCATCGATTTAATTTGGGCGAGATTCATGAACAGCCAGCTAATTCATCCTCAGATGGAGTGCTCCGAACGCAGGAGGTGACGAAAAATCATGCGCGAATCGAGTGATTCAGATCCATAAGGCGAAAAAAATCTACCAGAACCACACGATGGAAAAAAGGCAACAAGTACAACGGCAAGCGGCTCAGGAAGAAGGCCATACTATCCTTCCCTGGAAAGTGCGGAGGGAGGTGGGCTTGCCGGCGGCTTCCGCGAGCTCGCGGACAGGCTCAACGGCTTTGGTCGTGTTTGCCGCTGCAAGCACCCTACTACGCTGGTGGACGTGGCGGTAACCTCCGATGAGGGCGAGGTGGCTTGGCCGTGGCCTCCGTCGAGCTCGAGCGGCCCTCTGCTGGACGGGGCGAAGAGGCGAATGAATGAAAGATTCCATCAAACGATCACAACCATTGTCTTAGACGTGGACGTCCCAGATGGGAGCTAATGCTCAAAAGGAATCCTCTACATTGATAACTACCAGGAATTGGTAATGCAGAGGACCCCGATCCGGTGGTCATGCCGACGCAACTTTTGCTCTTAAAAACACTCACGTGCTGGTGTGCTCGCTTTTTCAATTTGTGCCAGTTCTATTTCCGTTGAAAGCTACACAAGGCAAACTCGCGGCAACACGCTGGAACGGTCTTAGAAAGCCACACGGGCGGTGGAACCACCCGGCTGACGCCACGGAAGATCTCAGCGGGACAGCGATGGCGAGCGCCGCAACGCACACTGACCACCGCTGCGCGCTGGACGTCAGCCTACACGTCTTCCCGCTTGGACCGGTCTCCAACCTGGCGCGACCCCGCTCACGGTCCTTGCCCGCCAAGATTGCCCTCTCGCCAAGCCAGTCGTCGCATCTCCCGCGTTGACATGCCACTAATTCATTTTTGCGCTACAGATACTAGACACCTGGTCCACAGCAGCACCGAACACCGGCCTCTCACGCTCGCGGAACGAATCGCATCGGTGTCCCACGCGTCAGCGCTGAGCTAGCTTGCACCGAGTCCACGAACCACCTCCGCGAGACCTGGAGAATCTGCTCACCGCTTCTATAAATCGCGCCTCCCCTGCTCTGCGAATAGCACAAGCCGCAATTAGCCGCAACCTCCCGCAAAAGCAGAGCGCCCCGTTTTGATTCAGAGCTCCAGACTGTTCCCGAGTCTTCTCCTCCTCCTCGTCCTCTCGCCGAAGAGAAGCGAAGCAGCCATGTGCCCCACGGGAAGGTACCTCGGCCTCGACCTCTCCGCCGTCGCCGGCGTTGCTGGCGACCTGAAGCCGGCGTTCGACGTGCTGGACGCGGACCGCGACGGCCGCATCAGCCGGGACGACCTCAAGTCGTTCTACGCCGCGTCGGGGGCGGGGTTCGACGACGAGGACCTCGCAGCGATGATCGCGGCCGCCGACGCCGACCGCGACGGGTTCGTGCAGTACGACGAGTTCGAGCGCCTGCTGAGCCGCGCCACCGCCACCGCCGCGAGCGGAGCCGCGGCCGCGATGGAGGACGCGTTCCGGCTCATGGACCGGGACGGGGACGGCAAGGTCGGCTTCGAGGACCTAAAGGCGTACCTCGGGTGGGCCGGGATGCCCGCCGCGGACGACGAGGTCCGCACCATGATACGCGTCGCCGGCGGCGGAGACGACGGCGTGGGGATCGAGGCGCTAGCTAGATTGCTCGCCGTCGACTCCGAAGGCATCGCCCTCTGAAAAGATCTTGCATGCCCCTGGGCTCAATTTTTTTTGGGGGATTCATTTCTCTTTTTTGGTTGGTGACCACGACGAGCGTTTGTTGTAATGTGAATGCGATGGATGTGGATGTGAGGTTCTCGAGCGCCGTGAGCCTTTCTGTATTGTACCTGCTCTCGGATGAAAAAAATTGAAAAGTTTGGATCATAGCTGCCTGTTGCCAATATTTTTCAGTCGCTTTAATGATGCTCTTTCTACGAAAAATCTGCGGAATCTCCTCGGACAAGAATGAACATGATGCGCCACCCCTCTAGTAGGTCCAAATGCAATTGAAATTACTGCAAGGATTTTTTTAGAACAAATTATTGCAAGTATTGGAGTTATGGAGTACTAGTATGCCTTTTTAGGGAAAAAGGTGTTAGCCTTGTCCTAGTACTCCCTCCGTCTAGAAATGTAAGTATTTATTGACGTTCGGAGATCACGTTTGACCACTCGTCTTATTCAAAAATTTTATTAAAAAAATTTATTTTGTTATAATTTAATTTATTTGAAGATATGTTTTAAGTATGACTTTTTTATTTTTTATTTGCACAAATATTTTGAATAAGACGAATGGTCAAATAGAATGTATGAAACTCAACAAATCCTTACATTTCTGACTGGAGGAAGTAACTGGTATGGCTCTTTGGAGGGAAGGCTTAATTTGAACGTAAAGAGTAGGGTTAAGGTCAGGAACTCGGGAATCGGGATAGTGATTAGTACTAGAAGTATTAATCAAACGGATCATAATAAGTGAAGCATTTTGTTGTACAATTTTTACATGCTTAGTATAATATAATAGAGTTAAAAACGATGAACACCCTTGGTAACATAACAAGCATTTGGAAGTTGTAACTAGTCTCCATGTAACCTCGTTGACACCATTTTAAATCGATTCGGTGTCACCTTAGACTACCCGCACCGGTACGCAACCCCATCCGGAACCCCGGCCTGCGATGATCGATTTACGCTTTAGGTGCTGCACCGGATATCGGAAGCAATCCGGCATCCTACCGGACCGTCCCCCTCACGCCACATACGAGTGCGTACGGTCGCACGCCACACGCGGACGTGGCATGGGGCCCGCTTACCCGCGCGCCATCCCCAACCGCTCCCGGATCCGGCCGAGGAGGGAGGCAGCCCCGGCGGCGGCGAGCGCAAGGGAGGCGCGAGCAGAGGGAGGGAGGCGAGGAGGGGCCACCATGCCCACACGAGAGGGAGGGAAGGCCGTCATGGTGTCCATGCTCGAGCACGACCGTCGCCGCCGCCAAGCCCGCCGACCGGAGAGAGACAGAGGCCACCATGCCCGCCGCCATGACCGGAGAGAGACAGAGGCGTGGATCCGGGCGATGGCTTGCGCACGGGAGAGGCGGCCCGGCGGGATGCGGGGGTGGCGGGGAGGCGAGCCCACCGCCGGATCCGGCCCCACGGCCGCGCGCGTGGGGCGAGCGAGCCCGGCGGCGGCGGCGGGGAGGCGAACCCGGCGTGGGGCCGGAGGTGGCGAGGCGGGGCGGGTGGCGGCGGGGTAGGGTCGGGCGGCGGTGCGTGCCGGCCGCCGGATCCGGGCCGTCGGTGTTCGAGCTCCACGCCACGGCGGCGGCGGCGCGCTCGGATCCGGGCCGCGGCCACCGGGACCTCCATGGTCGACGTGGTGGCGGCGGGGTGGAGCCGTGTGAGGGGAGGCGGGCCGGGCGGCGGCGGCGCGCGGCGGAGGAGGAAGGGAGGCGCGCGCGCGGCGCGCGCGGCCTCGCGGGTCCGGCGGGGCGGCGCGCGGGCTCGGCGGAGAGGCGGCGGCGGAGGGCGGAGGGAGGCGGTGCGCAGCGGAGACCGGCGGGCGGCGACGACGGCTTGCTCGTGGGGAACGTGGGGAACGGAGGCGCGGGTGTGGAGAGAAGGGAAAAAGGATCGGGGAAGAGGGAAAAGAAAGGGAAAAGAGAAAGAAGAAAGGGAAAAAGGAAAGGAAAAAAAAGGAAAGAAAAAAGAGAGAGAAAAGGAAGTGAAAAAGAGAAGAAAAAAATAGGAGGAGAAATGAAAGAAGATGGTAGTTGAAGGGAGTTGAATAAAATATTAGATAGTTGATATAGAGAATGAATATAGAGGATGAATGGGTGCAGAGAAATCGTATATAAAGTAGAGAATCTTGCGACTAGGACAGAATATTCCTTTTAGAGGGTGACTTTAGAGGATGACGAGTGCGGGTAGTCTTATGCTTCTTAGTTTTTTCCGAGTCCATTTCCTATTTTAAAATCATTTTGGTGCCATTTCTACTAAAATAAAATCTACATACGGTCCCTAACCTGTCTCAAAAGACAAATGTACAGGAGAACTCAAACTTGCTTGTATTTCTTAGTTTGCTAAGGTTGCCATGTAACTTCATAGTTCCAGAAAACTGTTAATTTATTGGTCTATTACTGATTTACTATACTCCATTATCAAAACAATACTCCTCCCGTTCTTTATCTATTGACATATTGACGTCTAGTATCACTAGATTGAAAACGAACAGAAAAATAATTTTTTGTATAGTATATATATTGATAACTTTTTTCTTCATCTACATGCTACATAACCTTACAAAAATAAAGAAAACATAAATTCTAAGTACAAATACAAATGATGTTAATTGAAAGTTTTTCAAACTTTCAGTCGATTGAGGAGGAGGAAAGACAATTGCTATAGCATATTCAAATTCAAGCTAAGTAACACCAATAATTTAAAGAACGAAGGTAGTCAATGTGATGATTTCTCCAGCACCATTCTTTTTCTCTAAATCAATGTCAACGTTATGATTTAATTTGATCAGGTCCATACATGCCTCCACAACCTGGAGCAAAAACTTCAGGTGCGAAAATGTCAAAGGCAGGCATGAAACAACTCGGTTCAGTAGTTTAGATGGACGAACATTCCCGAACATTGTCCACCTTCTCCGTTGTGTTCTAAACGGTCGTCCCGAGTCTGCGCCTTCCTCGGCATATTTTCCAAGCCCATCATCATATTCCTACACGTGAAATGGCCTAAAATCATTTTTATTTTGTGTGATTGGAGTTCATCATGCCAAGATAAGGCACCCACACAGCGCCTCGCCAACGCACCCGCCAGACCGCCCGGCGCCGGCAGCAGCACAGCACTGAGTAGTCCACGAGGGGTCCGCTCGTCCACACGCGCGACGCGGCCACGAGCCCACGAGCCGCCCCTTCACATAGCCGTCTTCCCCAAGTGCCGGCCACCGCACACGCTCCCGGGGCCAACCTCGCCCGAAGCCATGGCGCGGCACCTCGCGCCTTCTTCTGGAAACCTCCACCGCCTGATCACTTCCCGCCATTACCCTCCGGCCTCCCCTACGCCACCTCCGCGCCCTCTCCTCCTCCCTAAGGCCCGATCCCGATCGATGGCGGCGGCTATGCAGCTCCTCGCCGCGGGCGGCGCGATGTTGCCGCCTCATCCGCCGCCGCCCCGGCGCCATCGCCTCCGGAGACCGGGGTGGCAGCTGGGGCGGCCTGGGGAAGGTCTCCGCCGTGCTCTTCGACATGGACGGCGTGCTCTGCGATAGTGAGGAGCCCTCGCGCCAGGCTGCTGTTGACGTCTTCGCGGAGATGGGCGTCGAGGTCACCGTGGATGACTTCGTCCCCTTCATGGGCACTGGTAATCATCTGCAGGCCTACTGTCATTAGAGAGCGGCCAATGGAGTTCGTGCACCCCTTGCTCTTGACAGCAGCATCCTATGCTCGACTGCTCGCATTTCCTATAATTTCGTCATTCCGTCATTCCTATTTTGTACAGACTGGTTTGTTCGGCAACTGTTTGCTTGTGCGGTTGTGCCCAGCACTGCAGTGCCATGATCGCTCAGTAGTTGCGCAGGTTGCTAATTCGATGTGCTCGCCTCCATACTATTTGTGCGTTTGCAAAACACACCGTTACATGGAGCCCCTTTCATGATTAAAATTATTACATACTTGCATCAGAATAACTGTGACATTATGTTCATACCCCCAAAAATTTCTGTATCAAACTTCATAGATATCTAAGTATTTCTCTCAATTTGGATAAGTATGGTTTAGGTGAGGCCAATTTCCTTGGAGGTGTTGCAAGAGTGAAAGGAGTGAAAGATTTCAATCCTGACAGCGCCAAGAAGCGATTTTTCGAGATATATCTTGACAAGGTTGAACTATAAATGCGATCCCATTTTGTCAATTGTTTATTAGAATTTTGATTGCACCATGGTCAAAAACTCTGTTTTGGTCTGCAGTATGCGAAGCCAAATTCTGGCATTGGATTCCCAGGTGCTCTGGAGCTCATCATGGAGGTATTTGCAGCATAATGAATTGAAATTATATTAGTCTAGTAATATTAAAAAGGCCTTTTATGCTTTGTCTACACAGTGCAAAAATTCTGGTCTTAAGATTGCTGTTGCATCCAGTGCTGATCGGGTTAAGGTGGATGCAAATCTAGCTGCTGCTGGTTTGCCTGTGTCTCTGTAAGTGTTCTGTTCTAAATTTCTGTCTTGAGAATTAATGCCATCATATTGCTCTTTTTCAATATTAACTTGCTTTTCCCCTCACAAAATCTCTATGTGATATCTAATATGGTTTGTGATATATTGGTGGTTAACTGACAAATGTCATGGCTGCGGTATCTTCTCACAAGATCATTTCCTGTCTTGTGTTTTTGAAGAAAACATACTTCACAACTCAATTTTGTAATCCTCAGGAGTCTAATAGTCTGAATTGATCTTCGAATATCATGGGTTGAATTCAGCAAAAATAGCTATGAATATATATATTTCGTTCGATTATACAAAAACCTCATAGAATTTGGAACAAACTGAAAGTTTTGTTTTCATTGTGTTATTTTACACTTAACTAAACATAAGTCAGCTCACAGATTTTTCCTTCTTTTCTGTGCTGTGAAAAATACTTTCCTATGTTCTGCTAGGTCTCTCTTATCTACTGGTTGTGAAAAATTCAGCACATCTTTGTGTTTTTACCACCTTGAAACTTATTCAATTTGGAAAACATCAAATTACAATGCTTTTCCTTAGTTTACAGCATATGCAAGTTTCTCCTTGCTTCAAAACACTGCTAATGAATCCGACAGTCTGAAGATTGACTGTTGTGCTCATTTTAATTTTTGCACTCCATACTATTTGGTCCTGTTGAATCCTTTTTGGATTTCAGATTTGACGCCATCGTTTCTGCTGACGCGTTTGAAAATTTGAAGCCTGCTCCAGACATATTCTTGGCTGCATCAAAGAACCTAGATGTGGACATAAATGAGGTAATTTATTATTATCACACAAAGCAAAATAAATTGTTAAGGGTGACTCCTTTAGCAAATCAGTAACTGTAATATCTAGCAGCTTTGAAGGACTGTAGCATGTAGGTTTGCTTTTCTGTGCAACCAATATTTGTAACTGTGCTGATTTGATTCTTTTGGCTACAAACATGGGGATTTGTAAGGTTTGAGACATCCACGATCTTCATATGTAGCCTCTTGGTATATGATTTAGATTGAGCTAACAACAGACGAAGACTTGGATTAGAACTAGTATGAAATTGCTGTTTGCTTGATGAAAATGGTCCATGCAAACTAGGTACGTAGCATTAGGCCCACTTTGTTTCGCACCTGACTTTAATCTGTAAGCTGAAACAAACATGCATCAGATTATAACCAGTTTGTAACAATCCACATGCCAGCTTATTATAATCCAATAATAAGCTGCTCTCCCCAGATTACAGATTATAAGCTGGAGTATATAATACAGTCTCATGCGTCTAACTAGCTCATGTATGGTCCCGACATGAGTTGGCATTGGTATTGTATACATGCCCTTTTTCCTCTATAATACAACAATACACAACTCTCCTGCGTATTCAAAAAAAAAAAATTCAAAACAAACATGGCCTTATTCTATATTATCTCTTGATTGAAGCACCATTTGATCACATGGAATTCTGGCAACACGAATATGCAACTGTCCATCCTATGTTGTCTATTTTTAAGTTCCTTTCTCGCTTCATTTCATCCATCGAATTTTTACTTATTTTGAATGCTACATTTGATGATCTTTTGGTGTTTATCAGTGCATTGTGATAGAAGATGCGCTTGCTGGTGTTCAAGCTGCAACAGCTGCGAAAATGAGGTCCAGATTGGATACTTACCCTTCTATTCAATATTTCCGTTGCCCATTTATCCATACCATTCAAGTTAGAATATTTGAGTTGAATCTAAACATATCTATTTCCATGGACTTCCTTACATAATGATGTGTATTAGTGTATATGTGACTGTGACGCAAGTGCTTAAGCTCTTACAAATACTGCTTTTGTCTTGCATGAAATTTTGGGTGGAATTGTCTTGTTTCACACCCTAAATATCTACTTTACTGTTACTTTTAATTTTATTGTATAAGCAACTTCAACATCTTTATTAAGAATCTGTAGTTACTATAGATGTAGTATATCTTGTAACCAAAGTATTCAGAAATATAAAAAGGTTCCACATTTACACAGTTGTTCTGGTCACTCATCTTGCAGATGTATTGCTGTGACGACAACTCTAGATGAAGATGCATTACGGCAAGGCAGTCCCTCCATGATACGAAAGAACATTGGAGATATTTCAATTAATGACATTTTGTATGGTGGTTCAAATGCTTCTCACAGTATGTAGTTCAAGCGACGTTTCTTTCGATCCAATATGATACTTCTCTTGTATGAAAACTAGAAATAAAAACTTATGGGTCTTCTTGCGCAAGATCCATCACATTGTTTTGACGTATCAGATTAAATATAAGTTATATTTTTTTCCCTGATTTCCTGTTGAAATTTTTGCATGTCTTGAGTTGTTAAACTGATCTGGCCAACAAAATATAATACTTATTAAACCAGAAATGGAGTTAGAAATCCGCTGTTGGTTGTACCAAAGTACTTGGGGCTGATTAGAAGATAGTTAATGCAGATAAAAGGGCAGAAAGTACTGAGAATAGTAATTCCTTAGGAAATTCTTCACGTGGGAGTCTGAATGGAGCAACTGATGCTGGGTTTTCTAAGACAGAAAAATCTTCAAGCACGAAAAATGAAGGGTAAGGTCAGTTTCTGCCAAAAAAATAAATAAAGAGGCTGGATTAACCCTTGAAGCATGAGCTTTCTGTTGCATGTATATATTTTAATCACTCTATGTCAACATAATTTATCCTTAAATAAATTACCATCTGAGCATTTTTATTCCTGTGTATAATACTGTTTCCTTTGTCCAAAAAAAAAAGGTGCTATGTGAGTTACTCTGTGTATGAATAGCACTTGTATTGAATCATGGCCCCATGGGGGCTATATACAGATGTTACATTAGTACAATATTGGAATAGGAAAAGGACTCAATAGTAATGAAAAAAAGACTCGGCCAGGGGGAGAGACGTTACCCTGATTTTCGAAGGTGCCATGATTCGGACCTGGGTCGGATGGGATTTCGTACTCCCAGAGCATATTGCTCTAACCGATCTCACCAGGAGGATCTTGGCGACTCAATAGATGACTCCTATATCATTAACACTATACTCAATAGTAAAGACTCCAATACCATTAACACTATACTACAATAGGAAAGACTCGTATACCATTAACATTTTGTGATGACTATATGTAAAACATAATTTTTTTACATTGTGAAAAGAAATTCTGCAGGCTGCTGGGTTCTCGACGGGAAATACTGAGATATGGAAGCTTGGGAATAGCTGTTTCCTGTCTTTTCGTTGCAGTCAGAAATTGGAAGGTACAGTTATTACAGAATTGAATTGTTTCTCAATTTTTTTTGCTTCCTTCAGACCACTATAAGAACTATAAGATTACTTACAAGTTCCATATAGGAAGAACAAAGAGACAAAAAACAACTAAGTACATAAGGAAGCATTCATTCCAGTTTTTGTGCATATTATTATCCTCATGATACTTGAGAAGAAAGGGCTCTCTGCCTCATCGGAATTGAACTCCCTTTTGCCCATGTATGGATTTCATCTAACTCCATCTTTTACGTCGACTAAAATATTTTTTAACAATTTTTTTCTTTCAATTAAGTGTATCACTCAATTTGAACAAATTGTTCATTGGTTAAATTGAGAATGTAACTGAGTACTTCCTCTAATTCCCAATTTAAGTATATTTGGGCATGGCCACACTAAGTAGGGTAAAAGGGTAAAATGACAACTGTTGTCCATCAACTATTGTTAGAGTTAGGTGAGTGATTAGTTTATTGCGTTAATTAGGGTGCAGCTAAATATGGATAGACACAAAAAGGTAATTGAAGTTGTTGTTGGACTTGACCTATATCTATATTTGTTGATTTGGAACAGAGCCTAAATGGACTTACTAGGGATCAGAGGAAGTAATTATCATAATTTCTTCTGTTATTTTTTTCTCAAACGGTTCTTCTGTTATTAAGGTGAAGATGCTGGATGATTGATAATACACTTCGGCACCAGAACAAAATTTAATCCTGAGTAACATGGTTGTTTCGCTGCTTGTGTATTAACAGAATTTGTAATGGAACAATCTGAAGTGTAGGGTCCTTTTTTTTTCATTAGTAAAAGCGATACAGTTTTGGTATTCTGTTATTAAAGTGAAAGAAGTATTTGGTTTAACACTGTGAGCCATCTTGGTAGTTTTTATTTCGTTCTTATCACCACTGAAATTTTGCAGGCCATGCAGTTTGCATCTCCCAAAGGGCTGCTGAATTTTTTCATGGGCGGAAGTAGTTCCATTTTTGCTAAGAATGAAGGTACCGCATTCAGTACCATCACTATTTACAGGTTCACTGTTGCAAACGTTTTTGGAGTGTCAGTTCCAAAGGATCAACCTAGTTGGCTTTCAGCGTGACTTTAGTTAAAACTAAAATCATCAGCATAACACAATGGTATCAGTATAACACAATGGCATCATGCACCTGGTAATTCTAGTGAGTAAAATGTGTTTTAAAGCACGGAAATTGGATGGTTACCCCGGGGGATCTGATCTCCGTTTTAGTGAAATTATATTTGCTCATCATACCATCTATTTGCAGGAGAATCAACGTCATCAAGAGTTCAAGAAATAAAGAAGTATCTAGCTGATTTTGAAACTGGGTATAACTCCCTAACTGTCTCTTTCTCCAATTTTCAGGGCCTATAAGGCTTGGAATTGGTGGCTGTACCAATACTGTTCTTTTGTACTCAGAAACTAATGTTCTTCCAATGTTTACCTTAGGGACTCGGCCACATATGTTCCTGAGTTTCCAAGAAAGCTTGACTGGTTGAATACAGCCCCACTTCAGTTTGGAAGAGTAATTTAGAACTTATTTTAGGTTATTTTTCGTAGCTGCAACTTTTCTACCGTGCTAATTGCATGTCCTATCTTTTAGATTACTGTTTTTTACGCGAAAACAGTAGGAGAGGTTCCCACTGTGAATCTTAAGATGTGATAAGACTTCCTAGGTTATGACTAACATAAAACAAAACTGCAAGCTGGCAACCTTCTAGTCCAGAACTGTTATAAATGGTGCTTGCATTGGTGATGTTTAACCTGCGATGATTATATTTTGGATGAATATATACATGATTCAACTGGATGCAATGTATTGATTCTCCCTGGTGTACCGAAAGTTACATAAAACATATATCTCTTTGTTCAACACCATATTCAACTCCCTATTATCATATCATGAACTTGATAAACAAAAATTAGTTTCATATTGCAACAATACCGCATTTTGGACAAAATGACAGGATGCTCTCAATCGGCTTAAACATATGCTGCATGGGTAGCTGTCAGACTCTTAATTGCGTAGTGGTTGCAAATATGATCCTTTTTTGTTGCTCATGTAGTATAAGTTACTGCATTTGGGGGGTACTGGAATGTTACTAAAATATTACGCATGTCTGGAATTCAACTCAGTTTGTTTCGACTGCAGATTTTAGTTCTTGGACACTGAGTTATTAATTTATTATCAATATGTATATTTTTACTCCAGGATTTGAAAGGAAAGGTTGTCCTGCTGGATTTTTGGACTTATTGTTGTATCAACTGCATGCATGTCCTACCGGATCTGGAATCTATAGAGAAGAAGTATAAAGATAAACCTGTGAGCTTTTGTTTTGCCTTCACATGTTGAACTCCTGATTATACATTCAGAATCAACAATCTCTAAACCTTTAGCATAACAACTGTTTGGAATTTGAACAGCCGGATTTGGTGGTTGTAGACCATCAGTACTTTGATCATATGGTTATTCACTGTCTTGAAACTGTAATATTTGCCACACTGCCGTGTTGCATGCCTCTATCCTTGGCCATCAAATTATATTGCATTAGCACTACTGCTTACTGTGAAACAAACCTATGATGTTGCTAATAGATTATAAATCTCATTTCAAACGCACTAGCTTTATCTCAGTATCTCAGTTTTTCAACAAAAAAAAAAAGTTTTTGAAGAAAACAGCAGGGGAAATCCCTGCTGTAGTAGTTTCTTAGTTTTTCAATTGATAGCTTGAGCGTGTTTTTTTATCTAGAAACAGGAGAAGTAATTATGGTTGTAATACTTGTGATTGTTGCTAAGTATGCTTCAATGCATACAGCTTGATTTTGTCTGCTGTTTTTATGTACTCACATATATGTTGCTTGATTTTGTGCAGTTCACTGTTGTGGGTGTGCACTCTGCCAAATTTGACAATGAAAAGGATCTTCAAGCTATACGTAATGCTGTTCTGCGCTACAACATTACTCACCCGGTAAGGCAACAATATGCCTTCAAAATGTTCAAATGAACTGCAACCGTTCCCTTGTCCCTACTCAATTAACACAATCTCCAATTTTCTGGTACCTCATTGTTTTTTGCTTGCATGTTTAACATATTTTATGATGGAATAGAACCAGTGTAGCTGTAACATATTTTATGATAGGATAGCACTAGTATAGCTGTATTTACATATAACAAACGACCTCTTACTGGACCCAAACTAATCACCTGAGATCGAGGCCGTTAGGAATGAGATTCCTTTAGCCCCAGCCATCTCCCAAAGTCGCCTTTCTTCTCCAGCTTGAACTAAAGCAGCAGCCAAGCTGAGAGGAGCTCCATTAAAAACATAGCGGTTCCCATGATTCCGTATAATCCTGTTATAAATAGCACTTGTATTCATTATGGGAACAGTAGGCCCAAATATATACACGTGCAGGTGTGGACAAATATGCACAAAACCCCTTATACAATGGGGAAAATACAACAACAACAACAACAACAACAAAGCCTTTAATCCCAAGCAAGTTGGGGTAGGCTAGAGATGAAACCCATAAGACACAAAGTTAGAGCAACATAAAGGTCACGGTTCCGGCACGTCGATTGCTTGCCTCCAAGCTCTCCTATCCATAGCTAATTCTTTGGAGATATTCCACTCCTTAAGGTCTCTCTTGACCGATTCTTCCCAAGTCAAGTTAGGTCGACCTCTACCTCTCTTTATATTATCGGCCCGCCTTAGAGCCCCACTACGCACCGGTGCCTCCCGGAGGCCTACGTTGGACATGTCCAAACCATCTCAATCGATGTTGAACCAATTTCTCCTCAATTGGAGCCACTCCTACCTTATCCCGAATATCTTCATTCCGTACCCGATCCCTTCTTGTGTGTCCACACATCCACCGAAGCATACGCATCTCCGCTACACTTAATTGTTGGACATGTCGTCTTTTTGTAGGCCAACATTCAAGCACCATATAATATTGCCGGCGAATCGCGGTCCTATAAAACTTACCTTTTAGCTTTTGTGGCACCCTCCGATCACAAAGTACGCCGGATGCTTGACGCCATTTCAACCAACCGGCTGAAATTCTATGCCTAACATCTTCGTCAATCTCGCCATCCTTCTCGTAGCATCGATCCTAAGTATCGAAAAGTATCCTTCTTGGTCACCACCCGGCCATCGAGGCTAACATCTCCGTCCTCATGTGTAGTCAAGCTGAAATCGCACCTCATGTACTCGGTCTTGTTCCCGCTAAGTCCGAAACCCTTTGACTCTAACGTGTACCTCCACAGCTCTAACTTCCTATCAACCCCCGCCCTACTCTCATCAACTAGGACCACATCATCGGCAAAGAGCATACACCAAGGGATATCGCCTTGAATATCCCTTGTAACCTCATCCATCACCAAAGCAAATAGGTAAGGGCTCGGTGTCGACCCCCGATGTAGTCCTATTTTAATTGGAAAGTCAGTGGTGTCCCCATCACAAGTCCGAACACAAGTCATCGCATCCTTATACATATCCCGTATAAGGGTAATGTACTTGGTTGGAACTTTGTGCTTCTCCAAAGCCCACCACATGACATTTCTCGAACTTTGTCATACGCCTTCTCGAGATCAATAAAGACCATGTGCAAGTCCTTCTTCTCGCTCCCTATATCTCTCCATCAATTGTCGCATTAGAAAAATCGCTTCCATGGTCGACCTCCCGGGCATGAACCCAAATTGGTTTTGGGTCACTCTTGTTACTCCTCTTAGGCGATGCTCGATAACCCTCTCCCGCAGCTTCATCGTATGGCTCATCGCCTTAATCCCACGATAATTAGTGCAACTTTGAACATCTCCTTTGTTCTTGAAGATCGGTACTAATATACTTCTCCTCCATTCTTCGGGCATCTTGTTAGATCGAAAAATGAGGTTGAAAAGCTTAGTTAACCATACTACCGCTCTAGCACCGAGACATCTCCACACCTCAATGGGGATACCATCGGGACCCATCGCTTTACCTCCCTTCATCCTCTTCAAGGCCTCCCCGATCTCTATCTCACGAATTCTCCTCACGAAGCACTCCGTTGGTATCATCAAATGAAGCGTCCAACTCAAGGGTAGGGCCCCCATTCTCCTCATTAAATAACTTATCGAAATACTCTCGCCATCTATACTTGATCTCCTCATCCTTCACCGAAGTCGATCCGCACCATCCTTGATACATTTGATTTGGTTTATGTCCCTTGTCTTCCTCTCACGGTTTCTAGCCATCTTGTAAATATCCTTCTCCCCTTCCTTCGTGCTTAGCCGTTGATAAAGGTCATCATATGCCCGGCCCTTAGCTCTACTCACCGCTCGCCTTGCTGCCCTCTTCGCTATTCTATAACTCTCAATGTTGGCTGCACTCCTGTCAACGTGTAGACGCTTGAAGCAATCCTTCTTCTCCTTGATAGCCTTTTGCACCTCATCATTCCACCACCAGGTGTCTTTCGCTTCTGTTTGCCTCCCCTACTCACTCCAAACACTTCGAAGCTACCTTCCGAACACATGTTGCCATCTTTAACCACATGTCGTCGACGTCTTCTCCCTCCTCCCAAGGTCCCTCATCTAGCATCCTCTCCTTAAAAGTTTGTGACGCTTCTCCTCTTAGCTTCCACCACTTTGTCCTCGTGGTTTTGGCACGTTTGCCCCGATGGGCACGTATTTGAAAGCGGAAGTCCGCCACCACAAGCTTGTGTTGAGGAACAATACACTCCCCGGTACCACCTTACAATCTAGGCAAGCACGTCCGTCCTCCCTCCTAGCTAGGACAAAGTCGATCCGGCTCGAGTGTCGTCCACTACTAAAGGTAACTAGATGGGATTCCCTCTTCCTAAATAGGGTATTCGCTATCAACAAGTCGTAGGCCAACGCGAAGCTTAGGATCTCTTCCCCTTCTTGATTCCTAGTACCATATCCAAAGCCCCCGTGTACCCGCTCAAACCCTACATTTGTCGCGCCCACGTGGCCGTTAAGGTCTCCTCCTATAAAGAGTTTCTCACTAATAGGTATGGTACTAACCATACTATCCAGATCTTCCCAGAACTGCCTCTTGATGCTCTCACTAAGACCTACCCAGGGGGCATAGGCACCGATCACATTTAGAGCCGAATCTCCAACAACTAACCGAACAAGGATAATCCGATCGCCTTGCCTCCTCACATCTACAACTCCATCCTTAAGGCTCCGATCGATCAAAATGCCTACACCATTCCTACCGGATGTTGTCCCCGTGTACAATGGGGAAAATACAAGAATACATATACATCTAACAAATCCAAGGCACCAAGGATAATGAGAGACTTGATTCCCCACCTTGCCAATCCTTCTGCTGCATCACTGGCCTCTCTACAAAGCATAGCTTTTCCGGTTGACGAGAGAGCTCCTGTAGGCCAACTTGTTGCAGTAGGTGAAACCAAAATTGGTTTGCAAAGACACATAACACGAGAAGATGGTCAGTGGTTTCATTCACCTGATCACACAACAGGCATTGTTCAGGATGGGCCAAGCCTCGCCAGGCTAAAAGATCCGCTGTCCAGCAGCCGTGGTGTGCGACGAACCACATAAAGAAACGGCACTCGGAGGCACCCACATTTTTAACAGGCGTATCTGGTTATCTATAAACAAGGGCGTGTGTTGTATGTGCTGTAGCCCTTTCTTCTTCTTAATATAATGATACACAGCTCTCCTGCGTGTCGGAGGAAAAAAAAGGTTTAGCTGTAGTAACTACCAATTACCCATCTCATATCAGAAGATAACTACTAGTTTTGGATCTAGATTTTGCGTAAGGTCCATTTCTGTATTCCTCTTTGTGAATGCCTATGCTATTATGATTGACGAATTTAATACCCACTGCTTCATTTTTTCTTTTCTTGATGTACATGAGTTGTTATCAATTTGTAGGTTGTAAATGATGGTGACATGTACTTGTGGAGAGAACTTGGTGTGAACTCTTGGCCGACATTTGTTCTTATTGGACCCAATGGAAAGGTTCTAGCACAGATATCAGGTGAAGGTCATAGAAAGGTATTGACACAGTTAACATAATTGCTTTTCAAAATCTGTATCTGTTGGAGTATAAGTGAATTGCCCATCTTTCCATATCAGCTTAGGCTTTTAGGTGAACTGGTTGGTGCATGCAACTCAATATGGTATCAGAGCCAGAGGTCTCGAGTTCGAATCCTGGCTGGCGCGATTTATTAAATAAATTGCAGCCCACTCCAATATTCCACGTTTGAGGCCTGAGGGAGCCTGCACGTGAGGGGAGTGTTGGAGTATAAGTGAATTGCCCATCTTTCCCTATCAGCTTAGGCTTTTAGGTGAACTGGTTGGTGCATGCAACTCAATATACGTTATCTCATTTACTTTCTGTATATTCACGCTTTCAGGATCTCGATGAAGTAGTTAGTGCAGCACTTGAATTTTATGAAGAGAGAAAATTATTACAGAATGATCCCCTTCCCTTGGCATTGGAAAAGGACAAGGATAGTCGTTTACTAACTTCACCTCTAAAATTTCCTGGGAAGCTGGCAATTGATGTGCAGAACAATCGATTATTTATATCAGACAGTAATCATAATCGAATTGTGAGTATTTTTTCTTTCTGGTTTCTACTAATATAACACAACACCATGACTGATTTGTTTAACATTGCATTTTTATTTTATTTGCTTAACCTTAACTGTTAGCTCCTCTTGTTCTGTAATTTAGGTGGTTACCAATTTGGAAGGGCAGTTCATATGCCAAGTTGGGAGTTCTGAGGAAGGACTACTTGATGGTCCATTTGATGCTGCCCAGTTTAACCGCCCTCAGGTGAGGAAACATGGCCTTCTATTGCATATACAATAAAGTGGCACTCTTACAGAAACATGGTATGTGTGCTTGAATTTGTGATATAATGGCTTCAGTAGAACCCCAAACACTATGTGTGCTTGAATTTGTGATATAATAGCTTCAGTAGCACCCCAAACACTATTTCTGATGATATTTAATGGAGGCATTTGTCATATTCTGGATTACAAGCATTTTAACCCTAAATTATTTAATTCAATTACTTATACCTGCAATGCTTTGGATTTCCTTTTGTATGCTTTACAGCTTATATTCCTTGCTGCAATTTTAGGGTCTGGCTTACAATTCCAAAAGGGATATCTTATATGTTGCAGACACTGAGAACCATGCACTACGGTAAGTACCTTCATAGAATTAACTAGTTCATTCAATTCCGGTTAACTTACAAAATGACCTATTGCAGTCTCAGCAGATAAAGCGGGGGGTGTTTGGATACCCCCACTAAATGGCACTAAAGCCCTTTAGCCACTAAACTTTAGTGCCTTGGCTTCCGAACAGGGCACTAAAGTTTAGTGCTAAAAGTCTTTAGTGGCCTCAAAACTTTAGTGCCTCAAGAGGCACTAAAAGGCACTAAAAGATACTAAAAGTGTCTCAAATCATGAATGTAAATAGTTTATTAAGGATGTAAATATTTTATCTAAGAAATAATATCTCTACTTTTCATTCAAAAAATAATAATTGTGCATGTTTGTGCTAATTTTTAGTGTCTGGATCCGAACACTCCCCACTAAAGTTTTGTTCCACTAAAGTTTTGCCACTAGATTTTAGTGGCACTAAAGGGATCCGAGGAAACTGCGTTGGATTGTGCAGCTTGATTCACATTTGCTACTTTTATGTGCTCAGATCAATGTTGTACAACATCTCGTATCTTTGTTTGATCTGAATTCTTTTTCTCCTTTCAGAGAGATCAATTTTGTGGATGAAACTGTGAGAACACTAGCTGGAAATGGGACTAAAGGATCTGATTACAAAGGAGGAGGTCAAGGAACTGATCAGGCATGCTTTTGACTTCTGCCCTGATATTTCATCAAATATTTTGGGATCGTCATTCAACTTAAAACCTTATTTGCATCCAATATTTCTCTATGCTTTTGAAACATTGACCTGATGCGGCCGCGACGGCGACCGGGATTGGGGCTGCGACTGCGGCTTGAAGATGGCAGCCGTTCACGGCTGCCAAGAAAAAATTTGGGAAAAATTCAGGGTGGGATTAGGAAATTGGATTAAGCCTAAGCCTAACCCTAACCTGCTCTGATACCATGTTACTAACCTTGGGCTTAGATATGAGTATATATAGCCATTAGGGATGGGTCACTATGGGCCTTAACAATTTCATTGCTGCAATACTCTGCTTGTTTTATGCTGAAGTTGCATTCTATGTCTTTCAGAGGAACAAGAGTTTTAATCAGGGCATATACTCATTGCAGTATTAAATTATAGATATGAGTTAATACCTTATTTGCCCCCAAACTAAGTTGCTATTCCTTATTTGCCCTTGCCAGATTCAACTTCCCTCCTATACCCAAAACTTAACGATAGATCCCTTATTTGCCCCCGCCAGATTCAACCTCCCTCCTATACCCAAAACTTAACCATAGATCCCTTATTTGCCCTTTTGCTGTTAACTTTCTCTTGCTTTACCAATTTTTCCCCTCAATGCACTATCCCTTATTTGCCCCTAAACAGAAAAAAGGTAAATGAGCGGTATAATACAACTAAAATTCTCAATGACGTTACATAATATATAATATTAGTATTTCCATGCATCAATAATATTTCCGGTCAGCAAATGAGCAATATAATACAACTAAAATTCTCAATGACGTTACATATATGTGACATTAGTATTTTCATGCATCAATAATATTTCCCATGAGCAATATAATACAACTAAAATTCTCAATGACGTTACATATATGTGATATTAGTATTTTCATGCATCAATAATATTTCCCTTGCATTATCAATAATATTTTACATAATTTGACCGGAAATATTATTGATGCATGGAAATACTAATATTATATGTAACGTCATTGAGAATTTTAGTTGTATTATACTGCTCATTTGCCTTTTTTCTGTTTAGGGGCAAATAAGGGATAGTGCATTGAGGGGTAAAATTGGTAAAACAAGATAAAGTTAACAGCAAAAGGGCAAATAAGGGATCTATTGTTAAGTTTTGGGTATAGGAGGGAAGTTGAATTTGGCGGTGGCAAATAAGGGATAGCAACTTAGTTTGGGATCAAATAAGGTATTAACTCATTATAGAGTCTCTAAATTATATCACAGTTGATCCTTATACAGCACAGAATATTGTACCATATTATATTTCCGTTGATAGAACAAAGTAAGCTTGACTCAAAAGTGTTTATATAGGTCCTAAATTCACCATGGGATGTCAGTTACGATCCCTCGGATGAAATCGTATATATTGCAATGGCTGGGCAACACCAAATCTGGGTACACAATGTCGGCGATGGTGTAACGAAAGTTTTCAGTGGTGATGGTTATGAGAGAAATTTGAATGGCTCAAGGTAAACATGGACTTAATTTGAACGCTCTATAATCATATATTTCCTTCAAAACATGTGTCCATGATGCTTTGATAATGGTGGCTAACTAATAGGTTTTTTAACTGTCTATAATGTAGTTTAGCTGAGATCACAAATAGTTCAGATTTAATGATGTATCTCAATAAGATCGCTTTCTTGTTCTAAATAAGATGCTGTGTACTTCTAAACTGGATAAGACAGTTTAACCCATGTTTAATTACTTCTATTTCATGCTAATTGGAAATAGCATAAATGAATAACCTTCTTGTGATTTAAGTGTGCATGTTTGTTATATGATTAACTAAGCTTGTGGACCTTTTTCTTGTGTATAAGTGGCCTTTTGATTCTTGAAGATACTTGTGCTTATTTTCATTTGCTGTTCTGTTTGCGTTTTCTGAAAAATCAAACTTCTGTTGCAGTGCCACGAGGACGTCATTTGCACAACCTTCTGGGATCTCGCTAGCTCCTGGTATTCATGTTCCTTCCTACTATTTTGGATTCGACAGTACTGAGCATGAGACTTACGGAATTGTTGCCACAGAATTACAGGAGTTATTTATTGCTGATAGTGAAAGTAGTTCCATTCGAGCTGTTAATATCAAGACAGGAGGTTCAAGATTGCTAGCTGGGGGTGATCCAGTATTTCCAGAAAATTTGTTTAGGGTATGTGTCTCTTGATATGGGTACTTGGCTAATTTCAGCGATACTAAATTGGCCAAACATTTTGAGTCATTCTTTTATTCTGCTCAGTTTGGAGATTTTGATGCAATTGGCTCAGATGCGCTACTCCAACATCCCTTAGGTGTTGTTTATGCCAGTGACAATCAGATATATGTAGCTGATTCTTACAATCACAAGGTATTTATGTTATGATGCTTTAGTAATTTGCCTGTTATGTTGGCAGCTAAGTTGGCCTTGTGCCATATATAGTGTACCTTGCAAATTGTGTATATATATATGCGTTAAATTAGGAGTAGGGTCCCTTCTTTGTTTTTTTCCATTAGGTTAATTTTGCGCTCTATGAATTGCCCTGTACTCTTACATGATATGACAGTTCAGTTGATCCATTTTAATTTCAGTTATTACATGATGCGGTAGCTCTATTGTGGTATTGTAATATGTATTACATGTTCATTTGCCAAGTTATCATGATTTTTTTTAATATGATGGCAGGTCAAAAGGCTAGATCCTGTGACAAGAAAAGTCACAACACTTGTTGGTACTGGACGTGCTGGATACAAGGATGGTCCAGGCTTGTCTGCTCAAGTGAGCTATAACATAGAAAGCTTATTTTGTTATTTGTCGTCCATTGATAATTCATGATTGATCTATTAAGAGCGTCAGTTTATTCGTGATAGTTATTTTTTGTGAAAGAAACATATTTTACTATCAACAGCTTACAATTGTTTTGAAATTTTCTGAATGCAGCTCTCTGAGCCAGCAGGGCTTGTTGAAGTTGGAGAAGGTAGCTTTATTTCTTTTTGGATTTCCATTCTCAAATTTTTCGAATTAACCAAGGCATGATTTAACTTAATATCGTTACACCTCTCACCAAATGTCACACATTCTTAACTTAATATCATTATGAAATTTTTGCCTAGAAGGTTAGAACCAGTGTCATGAATTTTAACAATTAAAATGCTTAACAGAAATTTTCTGACAACTCTGTTATCACCCTGATTTCCCTTTTATGATAATCATTTGCATTCTATGATTCTGTCACTGGTGTATCACTTCTTCCTGTACGAGTGACAAAAGCAAAGCTCACATGACGACTAAAGAATTTCATCATGTACATTAAGCTGATATTATTGAAGTTTTGATTATTGATATATCTCTAGATCTCGAACTTTTTTTGATACTCTTTCTTAACAAGCACCATATTTGAGCCAAGAATTTTCTTCTGATGATAAATTTTATTGAAAATTTTCTTCCTCATTATCACCATTATGTCCCATTGTGTTGCAAGCTGAATATTTTGAGAAAGAGAATGGTGTAACTGACTATGCTACTGCAATGTTATAGGAAAGCTCCTTGTAGCAGATACAAACAACAACACAATCAGATACATTACACTTAGTGAGAAAGGTGCTGAGGTGAAGACGCTTGATTTAATTGGAGTGCAACCACCATCATCAAAGCCGAAGGCATTGAAACGCCTTAGAAGGAGGTTATCAGTAGACACAGATGTTGTTAATGTTGATGGTGGTTCTTCAATGGATGGAGTTTTGTCTCTTGCGATTACAGTCCCTGATGGTTACCATTTCTCAAAGGTCAATGAGTTCATTTAATTCTGTTTTTATCTTGCTTTCCTCTGTTGTCATAGGCATCAGTTACTATGTGTTGGTACAACGTTCAAACAGTATCATACTTTGCTTGATTCTATAGAATAAGATTAAATACTTTTGTATTTTCCGGGATGTAGGAAGCTCGCAGTAAGTTTGATGTGGAAATAGAGCCAGCTAATGCAATTGAGATAGAGCCAGAGAATGGTTTTCTAAATTCCGAAGGGATGGCATCGCTCAAGTTCAAAAGGAAGACATCATCACCATCATCTGGAAGGATAAACTGCAAGGTACAGCGGAAATCGGCATTGATATTAAATTGTTTGATAGTGCATAATACCTTTGTCTCGATTTGTTAGTCGTTCTAGCTCTTGGACATAAATCTAGATATGTGAAAAAAGTGATAAGTCTTGACCCTTATTAAGTTTGTATGCACCAACCAGTTAGAACCCAAAAGCTTAAGCTGATGGGAAAGGTTGGGCAATACATTTATACTTCAACACTCCCCTTCACGTGAAAGGTCTCAAAGGCCGCAAACGTGGAAATAAGAGTAATAATACCCCGCCTCACGTGAAAAGCTGCCATAGACCACAAACGTGGAAAGTAGGAGTTGGCAACAATTTATTTAATAAATTGCGCCCGCCAGGATTCGAACTCGAGACCTCTGGCTTTGATACCATATTAAGTTTGTATGCACCAACCAGTTGAACCCAAAAGCTTAAGCCGATGGGAAAGGTTGGGCAATACATTTATACTTCAACAACCCTAACCCAATACACACAACTGACCCGATTTAGCTGTTTTTAACCTTCTCTTGCATGGGTAAGCACATTAATCTGTAATGACTATTAGATAAGCAAACAAAGGGGTGGTAATCTTTTTTGGGTTATTCTTTATATAAAGGGTGTTATTCTCGTATGCATTATGTATTTGAGTATGTTCTGAATTATTTTGTAGGTATACTATTGTAAAGAAGATGAAGTTTGCCTTTACCAATCTGTTGCTTTTGATGTCAAATTCCGTGAAGCGGCAGAAACAAGTCAAACACAAATTACTCTATCCTATTCTGTAGCACCAAGAGATAATTCTGGTGGTCCACAGTTAATAGCTGGTACAAAGAATGCCAAGGTATAGTTAGTTCACAGTGATTATACTAGCACCATTGTCCTGAATGTCAATTTGGCTCCAGGCCCACAGTGTTTTTTTTGGCCTCTGTTTGACCAATGCTCAGATTACTTACATTGGCTTTGTAATTATTGTCTGCCCTTAGGCAGACAACAAACTAATATAAGTTAATATATGATCAGTCACCTGATTGATTGGAACACCGAATGTAGTCCATTTGTTAGAATCATGTTAACCAAAATCATTGATGAAAGTATGTTTGGCATGAACAATCTGATTCCAAGCATGGGATACAGTGGCCTTCATGTGATGCAAAATAATATTTTCTGCTTATGTTTCTTTAGAATAAAGTCACGGATCAAAAATTGAGATTTTGCGCATCATCTTACCGACTACTCTTGGTCTTGACTGACGTGTGTTAAAAAGAATTGAATGTCGGTCATTGTAGGCCTGCATAATGGATGCATAGATATAGAGAGAAGGTGTTGATCTCCGAAAATGATTATACAGTTTGTCAGTTTATGCGGATTAAGACGTTACACGTCCCCTGTTTGTTCTGTTGTTAGGGCGTCCCCAATATGTGAAAAAAGTGGTCTTTATACAATAAATGCAGTCTTTAGGGTAGTCCTTATACATTGTATAGGTAGTCCATATAACATTAATGGCTAAAGTCACCCATATGTATATGGGCTGGCCATAAGAATAAAAAATCATTTTTCTTTCCTCTTTCCTCTACTTTTCTCTCATGGCAGCCACTCACATTCTCTCCAGATCTAAGTTTTATATTAATTGTGGAGCCCACTTTTTACTCTACCATTGTGAACCCGACTATAACTATTTCTTCACTTGTTGTGGATCCCAAGTATAAGGACTACCCAGTCCTTATACAATGAGGTTGCCCTGGAGACCAAGAACAGGATTTGCTGTCCTGGCCTGTTTTTTACAACACCTAGTGTGCTAGCTCTCTTTGATGTTTTCTAGTCCCTCCGTCCCTAAATGTAGGGCTTTCTAGGATTCAAACAACAAAATAATCAATGTGTCAAAAGACTACCATACCCCTTCATTTTTACCTCCATCCACCCACCCATTAACTCTCTCACCAACCCCAAAGTTTGTCCTATCTGTAAAACGTCTTACATTTAGGGAATATTTCAAACTTCAAAACGCCCTACATTTAGGGATAGAGGGAGTATTGCTGATTCATGAGGATCGTGTATGTTACATTTCAACATGGTCCGTGCTGGCGACTGTTCTCCTAGGCAGATGTATCAGAATGCATATGGAAGAGTTGGAAAGCATGGCATCTCATGAAGTTTTTCAGTGACAGGTTAGAGTGATGAACTGATGATGCTGTGCTGGCCAAAAGGTTATCCTCGGTTCTTTTACGATTCTCAAACTCTTCATAAAAGTGATACGAAGCTAGCTGGCACGTTTGTTGACCTCTTACATCTTATTCTAACATTGACACCTGTGCTTTCTCTTATCCTCCGACCATCTACCAAATGATTAGAGTAACAGATCTGGTTGGGATTAGAATTTTCCCTTGATTTAGCTTGTCCATTTTTGTGGGACAGGTCCCCTTGATTCGGTTTGTCAATTTTCGTGGAACCAATGACCTGATCAATTGTCAGATTCTTAATGCCATGTCATCAACAGGACAGATAGATTAGGGGCCCTAGCTGCCATGTGTTTGAACAGTGTCGTGGGCCTCATGGCTGCCATCTGCAAAGCATTTTGTGTTAGGCCGTCGAGTCTCTCCATGAGCAGCATTTTGGCTATTAGGATCTGAATAATAATTGGATAACGCTGAGGCCTAAGGCTTTTGAGTTGTATGTGCTTAGACTGATGAGGAAGCTTTTCCTTAGCTGGCGTTGGTAGGTGGACCAGCACAAGCCTTATTGTCCTATGATCAAGGTAGAACTGTCACGCAGAGAGTCTGATAACCGGTAGTTCATGCACCAGGCAGCATGGGTAGCTGGTGACCTGGGCCTGTTGAGCCCTCCAATATCTGTCAAGAACAGTACTGCTCCGTAAAACCTGTTGATCCACATGGCTTCATGGCATCTCGCCGGCGGTCCTTCCGGTGTCCAGAGAGCTTGAAAGCAGGCAGTGGTGTGGTGTGGTGAGTGTGCGCCCTGCAGCTACTAAACCTGTGTCCCCCTTTTATCTCGTGTGGTGCCAAACTGGCAGAGCTCAGATGATGCTAACCAGGGCCTTCAGAACTCAGACGCGCAAGACACGTGAAGTTGGTTAATCTTGGGGAGAAGCAGGCAAAGGGTGAAGAAAACGCAGCGTTATGGCCTTTGCCTTTTTGGCGCTTGGCGTGGCAATCGAAAGGCATTCTGGCACAAGTAGAAGTAGGAGTAGATACTTGTAGCATGTCGAAAGTATGAAAACGAAGAAGATATGGTGTCATCCGTCAGCGATCAATCAGCTCTGAGCCATTGACGGTGTTGCTGCATTGAGGCCCTGTTCGTTTCCTGCCCTCTAAAAATTATACTCATCACATCAAAAAGAATCTTACTATTTAGTAGTATTTTTATTAATTTAATGACAAAACCTATGTCACGACCCCCTCTAATTTGCGAGACGAATCTAATGATCCTAATTAATCTATGTTTTGCTACAGTGATGCTACAGTAAACATCTTCTAATAACATTATAATTACCCTCGTTAGATTCGTCTCGTGAATTAGATAGGGGGTCTGCAATTAGTTTCGAGATTAGACTTTATTTAGTACTCTAAAATGATAAAATTTTCTTTGATTTGACCCCTCTAAAAATTATATACCCGGAAACGAACACACCAAGCATGGTATTTGGGAGGAAAAAAAAGATTTCGAGGAAAATCGGCGTGACCATTGCCACTTGACATGAGAAAAATCTCTGCCTTGTTAGCGAAACTTGGGAGATCATACAGGGAAAAAATTGAGCAGGATGGATCGATCGAAGTCTCCCAACGTGCACAGTTGACAGGATCAGTTGTTGCTACTGTGCACGCTCCACGTCGATGATTAACCGGCAGGGACAGGCAATGTAGGCGCGCAGGTGGTAGGCAGACACCGAAACCCAAGGCGAAACAGGCAGCGGCACTGGCACACGCGCGAGTGCCGCCACCAGACGTCGCACCAGAGCCAGGATATCCTGTACTGCCGCGTGCAGTTCTGAGCTGAGCTGAGCTCGGATCGGTGGAATCTGCAGCAACATGGGGTGTCCGCCCGGCCCGCTCGCTCGCTCGCGAGGACGGACGCAACGCCGGGCAGCGCACGCCAGGCACGCCTTTTACGTGGTTCCTCGCCTCATCGCGGAAAAGGACCTGCCTGCCAATCATGCCGGCCGGGCTGCGGCCCAGGCGACTCCACCCGCGCCTTGCCCCTCGCCGGGGGACACCCGCCTTTTCCCCGGACGCGACACCCGCCACCGGACACGTACCCGCGCACGGCAGATGGACATGCGCTACAGCGATAGGCCGGAACGCCGAGCTTTGCCGGCCGCTCGTCAGCACTGGCCGGGGCCGGGTTGTGACCTCGGCCGGCCGGTCCCCCGTCACTCCGGCGTTCTGTATCGACCGTCAGGTAGTAGAACGAACGAACGAACGGTTTGTACAACCATCGCAAAGGTGCCCGGATCTGTACTTTCGATTTGATGAGGTGGTAGTAGAACGAACGGTGCTGCTGCGCTTGGGTGTTCTGGCACACTCAAAACACGTGTGTAGCGTACCAGCCGGCGTAGCTGCTCCGTTCATGTGACACCAATCAGCCCAGCAACTACGGCTACGTATTCAACCGCGAGAGAATGGCATTACTGGCATGCACGCGCGAGCCGCGGAAACCTCCGGGGACATCTCAAAAACACGCCGCTCGCAAGCACGGTCTGAAATACAAACAGTGCGGCGTGGTGGAGCCGGCCGGCAGTCCGCGACCGAGCGGCGTGCGTGGCTGTGGCCTGCCTTTACTTGATTCATGTGGTTTTGCTCTGCGTGCTACGAGCACAGTCCAACAGTGCACCGGCGACGAATCATTGCTACTCACTGTCTATGGTAGACTCGTACTATTATTATACTGTAGTTCTTTTTAGATGCTACACACTGTAGTTACTATCATGGCAACGTTGAGGACACTCGAGGACTTGGCTGATCCAACTAATATAATCCAGCGCCTCCAATGTCGCTTCTTCATTTTTATTATTGCTTCATTTGTTCGTTTCTGCACAATGCAAAATACTCATCTGTTCTTTTAAGTCATGTCGTTCAGACAAGTTTTGCTAGTTCATTTCCTACTCATTCTCCCTGTCTGAAACGTCAACAATTTCCGAATGGAGGAGTAAACCGGTAGCTGGCGATTGGTGAAAAATTACTGATTTTTTCGACTCCCGGTTTTCGAGCAAATTTGTTTGTAGCGGCGAAAGAAAATAAACCTTCTTCGCGACATGCAGATCCATAACAACCAGCATGCATGCGAGCAGTATACTCGCGGCTGTGCGCCGTGTCCCGCGCGCATGCGGCACCAAAACAGACCCAGCTTTATCACACGGCGTGTCCTGCGCCCCGGGCGCCCCGACCCTGCCGCGCCGCTCCAGACAGCGCGGCGCCACTTCGCCGTTCGCGCCGCACATCACATGACCGCATTACGCCGCTGCCGAGCCGGCCGGTCACGAGAGAGAAGCGCCGGGCATTCTCTCTCTGTCATGCCAACCCCAAGCCATCTGAAAACAGAGCAGAAGCGGGTGAGTGATGACAACAACATGCGCTCGCCGTCTCGCGGGGGCCGCTCGCACAGTAGTACTAGTGTGCGCGGTGGAGCCCGTACCCTTGCCGCCCTGCGCAACCGAGTGATCAGTGGCTTGCCTTTACCAGATTCATGTGGTTCTGAATGCGTGGCTCCACTGTTTAGCGATCGTGGCCTCGAGGTGCTCTTCTATACCCGTACCTGTTCCAACTGATCAACTGCCTTGAAAAATTACTGTTTCATCTTAGACACGCTTTTTTGTGTTCTTTTATCTTCGTTTAGACCAAAAAAATGATCCGCCATTCATGCACTGTACATTCGGCGTTCCCGTGGTTGTGCAGTCGAGCGACTGGTGCAGACATACGCAGATGGGCGTATGTCGCTGGTTAATTCGATCTGCGCCATTTATTGCACGATCAGACGGTCCAGATAATCCCAGTGCCTCGTCCAACCAGTAGGAATACAGCAACGAACCGCGGATTCGGACGGGACAGCATCTCCCCCATTTTAATTCGAGCGTGACGTAGAAAGGTGTGTACGCATAGCAGCTAGCGCAGTGACGCCCATGTGGCTCCCCATTAAGAAGCAAATGATATTTAATCAGCCGATTGGTCCGGAACTGTCCAAGGCAACATCAACGTGATGTTTGATCTGTACCCACTCGATCCATGTCAACATTTTTACTACTAGAGTAGTAGTACAGTTATAAAGAAAAAATGGCTACAGTACATAAGCATGACGTAAAAACTGGAATTTGGAGGGCACTTCATTTCCCCTTTTTACCATGTCACCAGTCGCGTCTCTTTCTCCTTGTTGTATGCGTTCCCCCTTTCCCAGATCCCCTTGGATCGGCCATCCATCCATTGCATGCATGTGCAAGGACGACAGATGATGCACCAAACAATTGAGATTATCGGCTGTAAGGAAGGGAGGGAGCAGGCGTGCGTGCAGCCTAGAGCTAGGCTTTGGGATTTAAAACTCGCGGCCCAGCTGAGCTGCGTGCATGCAGCTGCAGAGCGGCTTAAACAACTTGTTCAAAACAAAGCGCTCGAATCACGACGGCTACGGCGAGCGTACGAGCCGGCTTGCTAGTTTACGCCTGCCGAGGCGCCCGTTTTGACTTTGCCCGGCCATTAAAGGGCTGGGCAGCCGCCTCATAAAACGGGGACGGGCGCCCCTCCGCATGCATGTCCTCTTTTACACGGCCAACAAGCAAGCTCGATGCGACATGGATCGCACATGGCCGTCTTGATACTCACTCACCTTTGCCGCGCTCCGTTCATGGGTCAAAAACAACTTCCTCTTCACAATTCACACGGGAGAAAAATTACAGCATTCCCCTGGTTTTGATGGATGCATGATTGCCACTTTGCCAGATAGCCACACCTGCGACGCAGTGAAAAAAAAGGAAGAAAAAAAACTCCCTCTGGTTTCCAGCTAAACGTACGGATAACTCTCGAAATGAAAACTCGTTCATCCACTTGAGCAAACCAACAAATTAGCGGATAAGCCCGGGCTTAATTTCAGAGACCAAGAAAGGTGAGTAGACAGGACAGGAATGATTCAGCCCAGTCGGTCCGCGGCGCGGCACGGGGGTTGCTTGCGCCGGGTAACGTCCGCGCATGTGCCCCGCCGTTTCCCATGTTACCTAGCCGTGTGACCGGCCCGGAACATGCACACACATGCCGCTACTACACTAGCGCTGCCGCTAGAGTCCCCGTAGAATGCAAAGCGCAGCCTAGCTATCCGCCGGCGTCCCCTAATGATGGTTCTAAGCGTAGCATTAGCATCGGATCACTCGCCGGACGCCTAAACAAAGCGCAGCGGAAGCCACTGCGCGCCACACGTTGCGCCACTAGTATACCGCGCTTATAGCTATACACGGAGAGGCCAAAACAAATGCGTCGCCGCCGGTAGCTAGCTAGGCTTCTGCCGTTCTGGACCGCTTGATCCTCTGGATCAGTGGCCGGCCGGATCCACACTACCGGCCGGGCAACGCTAGTGGATGGGTAGGCCACAAGGATGTTACGCGTCGATCTGCTCTTGTCATTTTCGTGGCCTTAGCTAGCGTGGACGAGTTCTTAATTGCGACATGAAAAGGAAACCGTTTTTGGTGGAGAGCTCTAAACCAAAGTGGAGCGCTCTACTAGTGTCTAGCACGAGCCCCGCTACGTTTCAGAGCGCGTTCGACTCTTTGTTCTTGGCTCTCTGGATTAGTAACATGCAAACACAGGTGTTGTTGTGCGTTTGTTCAGATGGAACGCCTACACGGTACGGTGACTCTATGTTCAAAGTTTCACACAAGGAGCGGGACAGAACGGAGGAGGGAGGTCACTGCACTGCAGCGCACTTGCTCTCAAAGCACAACAACGCCATCATGTCCATGCGATCCCTACACCTCCCTGAGCGGAGCCTGAGCCCGCCCGCCCATTGGTGGACACGAGGCCAAAAAGTCCAAACCCGGTGGACCTAATAATTACTCCTCGTCTGCTTACTCCCAGTGTCACACATGCAAAATGGATTAGACCAAAGAGATTTAAAAAATGCGTTATCATCCCTACAGTAATATGTATAACATATCATCATTCTTTTTTTCTTTCATCGCAACGAGAAAAAAGGCCAGAAAATCCAAGAGGATCACAGGCGGGAGCAGAGCAGTGGAGCACCATCAGCCATCGCCATTTGCCAGTGCCGGCCCCCTTTATATTCCCAACCTCCAAGGCCTCGCTCCTTCCCATCCCATCCCATCCCATTCCACCTTCCTCCTTCCTTCCTTTCCCTTCCCCCGTCCCGAGCACCAACCAGCCCAGCTCAACCGGGAGAAATCCTCAGATCACACCTCGCGTCCAATCCTGCTCGTGCTCCTCTGCACCCAACCCGTCGAAACTTCTGTTGTGCCGCGACAATTCGTGGCGCACGGGGCAATGGCGTCCACGTCGGGCTCGACGCCAGCCGTGGAGGAGACGGAGATGGGGCGGAAGCGGAAGCGCTCCGCCGCCGGAGGCGACTCCGCTGCGGCGGTGTCCAAGTGGCGGACGCGGCGCGAGCACGAGATCTACTCATCCAAGCTCCTCGAGGCGCTCCGCCTCGTCCGCGCTGGGTCCTCCTCGTCCTCGTCCTCTGCAAACACTGCCGCCGCGGCGACCCCGCCGCGCAGCAGGGCAGTGCGCGAGGCGGCCGACCGCGCGCTGGCGGTGGCGGCGCGTGGGCGCACGTGCTGGAGCCGCGCAATCCTCGCCAACCGCCGCCGCCGCCTCCAGGCCGCGCGCCGCGCGCGCCTCCGCAACCCGGCTTCTCCGCCTTCGCGCCACGCGCCCGCCCCTGCCGCCGCCGGCTCAGCGCAGGGTGATGCGTCGAAGACGCCGCCCCTGGCGAGGAAGGCGAAGGTGCTGGGGCGGCTGGTGCCCGGCTGCCGGAAGCTGCCGTTCCCGGCGCTCCTGGCCGAGGCCTCCGACTACATCGCGGCGCTGGAGATGCAGGTCCGCGCCATGACGGCCCTCGCCGAGGCGCTCTCGGCCGTGTCATCCTCCTCCTCGTCCTCCGGCGGCGGCGGCGGCGGCAGCTCATCCCCTCCGGCGTGACCCCGAAGCAAGCCAACGAGCTTCACGATTCGTGCATTCGTTGTAAATTTTTCCCTCTTTTTTCCCCGTTGAATTTTTCCTCGGGATTAGTTAACCTCTAGTTTCCCTCCCTCCCTCTCTCTCCTCCCCCGTAGTTCCTCCTGGTCTTCCTTGTTAGTTGGGTGAGCGGTTAGTGTGATGATGATGAATGATGATGGCGTTCCAGTGATTAACCAGCGTTGTAATCTACTCTTGGTAGTACTACTAGTAGAGGCCGTAGGCCACAGTGGTTTTGTTGTTTCATCCCTTTGATCCCAGGATTCTTTCGTTGGTTGGGTTGTTCGATCGTTTTCTGATGAATGCACATCATCTTCGATTGTTCAGATCACGTTCTGTACTGTGTATTCTTTCACATGGGCTTGTTCATCAACCGTACCTCTTGTATCCATTCTGCTACTACGGCACAGTGATAGTTTCATCTTGAGATCATAATTACTGTGTACTTCGTGGAATACAGTAAAAACAGAGCAACCCTGAAATGATGCTCCGTTTTCCTTGGTATGGCAGTAAGCGAGATCGGTGAGTCCTTCATGAGATGTTCGTGTGATACTGTGATCAATGGTACTCCATCTTGGTAGTAAGATCGAGGTTTACACGGTCCAAATCTCTCATGTAGGCACTAAGGCCTGTTCGTTTCATGCCTCTAAAATTTAAGACTATCACATCAAAGAGAATCTTACTTATTTATGAATATTTCGATCAATTTAATGACAAAACCCTATTGATAGATTGATACTTAATTTTCGAGATGAATCTAATGAGGTTAATTAATTTAGATTTTGCTAAAGTGATGCTACTAATAAATGTCTTCTAATCATGACTTAATTAACCTTATTAGATTCGTCTCTTAGGACCTGTAATTTATTTTATAATTAAACTTTATTTAATACTCATAAATAATAAGATTCTTTTTAATGTGACAGTCTCTAAAATTTAGACTTGGAAACGAACACACCCTAATCCTTGTTTCCCAGAACCAGAGTATATTCGCCCGTGTTCCAGTGTCGATCCAAATCATCTACATGTGCTACGTGACAGTTTATTTGGAACTGCGTTGTAATAGAGACATTCCTCGCACGAATAAATACGGTAATAGTGACATGGTGGAACGTGTAATGTTGCAACGCGAGGGTGGGATTAAATGGCACGTGGCCGATCTGAGCGGCACGCCGGGTTGAACTCGCGGGGCCCACGTGCAGCCTAAAAATACCCCCGCACAACGCCCGGCATCGCCATCGCGTTGCAGTTAAAAACATCTCCATGGACAGAGTACAGAGAGGCGGGCGGCCCCCACGTCAGCAGCACTCGTCCGATTCTATGGTCTCTTTCCTTTCTTCACTCACGTCGCATTCGCCGGCCCCCGTAACGGGCTCCGGCGCGGGGCGAAAGTACGGCCCTGCCCCTGCGCTACGCGACGCAGCGCGCCGGTGCACCGCCGCGGGTGAGTGAGCGAGCGCGAGGGCCGGGGCGGACGGAGGCGCTACCGGCCGCTGCGATGCGATGCCGGGCTGGCGGGGCTGGCTCATAATGGAGGCGGCGGACCCACGCGTCGGCGAGGTTGTGCGCCGCGGGCCGCGGCGTCCACGTGGTCCGTACGCGGGGCGGTAGCGACGTGGCGGGCGTCTGATTGGGCCCGTCGCCATCGGCCGCTCCAGCCATGGGCGCCGCTAGTGGTAGCTATAGGCTGTGCGCGCCACGGGTGCTACGTGTGACCGGCCGTACGCCGCGGGTCATGATTCGTGCGTCACGAATCAACGCCGCCGCCGCCTTGCACTGTGCGCTGCCCCTGCTCCCTGCCCTGTGCGTGCGCTGTGACGATGCGTCGTCATCCTGTCGTCCCCCAGCGTCTTGTGCCGTCCATGCCATTCGCTCCGTCTTGTGTAATCTCGCGCGTCCTTTTTTGGCTAGCGCTGCAAGTTCGCGACCTGTCTCGTCCAATCCGAACCCCAAGCAGAGATTCAACCCAGCTGTTCTTTTTTTCCTTATCTGAAAACGGAATTATTGCCCAAGGTAGAACATCCCGAAAGCCATTTCGTAATCAGATGACAGCTTCAAGTGACGTGGATGTATTTTCCCTTCCCTTTCGCCGAAGACGGCGACACGGACGCTTGGAGCACGCTTCTGTTGCGATGGAAAGTAAACCAGTCATCAGCTGCGGTGCGGTGCGGTCGTCGCGTTCGTGGATGATGATGATCCGGGTCCGGCCGCTTGTCGTTGTTGGTTTCCTCCCGCCGTTGGTCGTGTTGCGCAAAGGGATAGGGTTGGTGGCTGTAGGTGCTTTGGTGGTGCGGTGCCGCAGCCTTAGCTGAGGACTAGTTGTCTACTAGCAGCTAGATTTGTTGTTCATTAGTGGTAGCCTGGTGCGCCAGCGTTCTGAAAGCCTGCCTTCAGCTTGGTTTCATATGTGATGCTTCTGTTCTCCCTTTCGCCATGCCAGAGCCAGAGCCTGCCATCTTCAACGTGTGACTGCGCTCGTGGATTCACTCAGATGATATACGCTTGTTTGGAGAGCACGGGTAACTCCAATGCGGGAGAATTGGTGTTTTCTTGCTGAAAATCTAGAGGAAAAGGGTCGACTTCTTCCCCGTGCAAAATACAAAAGGGTCGTTGTTGTTGAAAACTCCTGAAATTAAACGCCACGGTTGTTTAAAAAGATGTGTCTGTCAATCACAGCCTAGCTGCCAGGTCAAGCAGGGGCGAATAGAGCCTGAAAATTATGGAGCCCGACCACGATTGATCCTCGCATTAGATTTGCCGCCGCTCCAGGACGACCAACGAAGTAACCGGCGCGACCACTTTATTTGCCGGAGGCGGAGCTCGCCGCGCCGGGCCGGGCCCCGCGCCACAAGTCTGCGAACGCCACGAGCCATGTGGGATGCCTGCCCCGGCGAACGTGGTCCCTGTTTGTGCGTTCATCCCCTTTTCCATCGGGTCGGCGTGGTGATGGGCATGGCGCCGCGCCGCTTTGCTTTCATCCATCCCGCTGTTGCGCTTTCCTCCCGTCTCGCTGCGAGTGGGCCCGGGTTGCCCTAACCCCGCGCCTGCGCTTCGGAGAACCCTTTCCCATTCGCTTTGACAGAGGGAGACCGAAACGGAAAATCGCGGGCAAGCCCACCACGTGGGATGGGTAGCGCGCGGACCCCGCCCGCTGACAGAATCTGGGGGAGGAGCCTTGGCGCCTTTCGCGGGTGACGTGGTCCGGCCTTCCTCGTTGGAGTCACCGGCCGGCCGGGATCTTTCTCTCTGCGCCTCTGAAATGCGCGTGGCAGGCAGGGCGCCTGCCCGGCCGAGGAGATCTTTATCGCCACGTCGTGAATGTTTGGCGTTGATGGCTCCTTCTCCTTCAGGTGGTATTGGTGGGGAATTATGCGTGGAGTTTCTCCTTTTGGAGTGTTTTGGTCTGTTGGATCGGAATTTAATCTGCATTTGGGCACGCAATCTCTGTTGAGATCGATCAGGTTTGTCTTGACCTCGCATCGATTGCGCCTCAGCAGAATTGTCTCGTCCACACGAATACACAATGCGTGTGTATACGACACGCCCACAGATATGCTGTGTCGATTTTTCTGTCTTGAGTGTATACCCCTGTCGTGCCTCTAAAGGAAGATGTGGAGCAAAGACGGAGCCTAATCAATCGTGCTAATTACCCACCAATATGCGCAAATAACACGCCCAAAGCCGTCCGAAACTGAGCTGTTACGAAAACGCCAGTGCATGGTGGCGCCCCGCCCTGCGTCTGGATCCCTCGCCTGCACGTTGCATGTTGGCGAACGGCATGCAGGCAGGCAAGGGCAGGCCCGGCACGTGAAAGCGAGTACGGACGCAGGCGTGATGCCCCCTTCCCGCGAGAACGACCGCACATGGAAACGGCGTCGTACGCGCGTGTCCGCGGTTCGCTCTTTCCCGTCTCTCTGCCCCGTGAATCCGCGACACGGGACGGGGAAGCGACGTGACTCCGGACGGAGCCGTAATCATGCTGTTTTTCCCGTCCCCGGGGAGATTATCTTAGCTGGAGACCTGGAGTTGCCGTACGCACCTGCCTGGCCGGCCCGGAAGAGGGCTACTACCTCTCGGCCGTCAATTTCGCACCATACGCACGGCGGGGACGCCAACCGCAAGAAATCGACGTCCATTGATTGGGTTTCGATGATCAAACGGTTCGCCCTGTGTCACACCCGATTTCAATAACCGAAATCGGATTCATCCGTATGCGTGCCCGGGATCAATTTTTCACGCAACAGGACAAATTATATGATAAGAGAACAACATCTTTATTAATTCATTAAATACTTACATCAAGGACCCGTAGGTCTAAAGTAAAAGATTACATTAATTACAGCGGAAATTAAACTAAGCGTTAGCGTCCTTCGACTCCCACGGAAGTCGACCGGAAGACCGCAGGCCTAGACCACCACTTCATCGTCTCCTTGAATGATGTACTTCAACCTTCACTTCGAATTGTGGCATATGCAAAAATAGAGGCAACAAACGTATGAGTACATTACGTACTCGAGCAAGTGGGGAAAGTATGACATGATTGGCCGATCAAGAAAGGCTAACATAGGGTTTAAGGCATAGAAGCACCTATGTCTAGTTCATTAATTAAGCGAGGCTATTTACTATGTGATGTAACTCCGAGAGATCCATCAATTATCCAAACCACGCATGTCTCCTTCCCGAGAACCATGCATCCAAATCATTACCATCCCTCTAATCCGCGTGAGGGTCCATGCCGCTCTTGACCAGTGAGCACGGCTGTCATGACGATTTTCACTCTGCGAGAGGTTGTACACAATTCACCACGAGAAAGTGATTCCATCCCCTATTGCCGGGTGGACTAAAAATCTCCATTATGCCCGTGTCGGCCAAGCACTTACACACTTCCTTTGGTGTGTGGCCGGGAGATCACTTCCAAGACGGTTCACGGGTTCCTCCAGGCTTTGTACGCGCCCACTAGGATTTCCACTCACCGACGTGTACACCCGCCATCGGGTTGCTTCCTTCCCTTGAGCCGGATGGTTTGAGACCTTGTCTCCTCACCACACCTCCCCGGGACTACCGGTATAACACCGGCCATAGCCCCCTCTCCATCACGCGTACTCGATCGGTCTCCACCGCATACTACGTCAAGCCGCGCCCATACTTGGCTCGTGGTTGTACGGTTTAACATGGATGGTCGCTCCACGAACCGGTCCTTATGATTCGGGTGATAGCATTCCATGGAACTACCGGTACACCCCGACCATAGTTCCTCCACCGTCACCAAAATCAATGTTCAATAATTAACAAACAACCATAATCATTATGTTCCACTGGATCATTAACAAGATTAACATTTAGCATGTCTTAAACCCAATTAAAGCAAGCTAAGCATGAGTCTACCCAAATCTACAACTAATACCACCCAGGCGACAAGGACAGGTATGGAAAAGGTATGACACGTAGGATTCATATTTATCACGACAAATGCAAGCATGTGCGAGATAGAAAAGAAATAGGTGCAAGATGCGTCAAGGACACTTGCCTCTTTCTCTTTTTGCTCTTGATTAGATCTTCGACTCTTGCTCTTCGAATCCCGTGCTTCGATCGTCTTCTAATTATGTCGCGTCAATCAAGCATGCAAATAAACACACAAATAACTAAGAAACAGAACAGTACACCATACAAATAGACTATAAAAGCATTACTAAAAGGAAGTACGCGTCGCTACGATTCCTTGAGCGCAAGACTCACTTTAATTGGAGCTACGAGTGAAAAGTTACGAAGATTTGAAGTTCTAGGGGCTAAAACGCAAAAACGACCAACGTAGAGATTATTTTGTAAATATGGAAAAGTTTAGGGACTAAAGTGTAAAAGTATAGGGGCTAAAATATAATTTTATAAAACACTAGGGTTGTTTATGTAAAAGTACAAGATATAGTGTTATTTGAGTAAACACGGGCTAAAACGTAATTTTAGGAAAGGTTAGGGGTGTTTATGTAAAAAGGTCCTATAGCTAAAACATTACTACAAAATAGTTCAGGGCTTAAAAATCAATTTATAAATGAAATATGAAGTATATTGCAAAAGAGTAGGGTCAAAACGGAATTAAAACAAAGCCTATAGCTTATTTTATAAAATAAAGGACCTAATCGTAATTAACTATAGACTACAGGGGGTAGCACGTAATTTTACCTAGATACAGAAACACGTGCGCGCAAAATTAGTGAAACGCAGGGGCTAAAATGTAAAAGATCCTGTACTGGCGCAGAGCGGGGACTAAAACAGAAGTACGTATAAACCTAGGGCAGCTCATGTAAAAAGATAAGAACCTATTCGCTATTTAAACTAAATGTCAGGGGCCTATTTGCAAAATTACCATTTACCAGGGAATAAAGGAATTAAAATAAATGGAAAATGTCATGGACCGGGTGCACAGGACCCGTGGACCCGTGGTCCATAGGTCCACGGTGGACCGGGGCCATACCGGTTGGATGGGATCTAATCTCGATCGTTGGTTTTAGATCGGACGGTGTAGGGAAGACCCGGCCAGGAGTGCGGCTGTCGACGGCGAGCTACACGGTGGAGCGCCATGGGCGGGCGGCAGACCTTCGTCGATCTCGCGCTCGGGTGGAGGAATCTCGCCGGGCGGAGGGGGAATGGAGAGGGAGGTCACGGGGAGGCTCACCGGCAGGTCAGGCGAGGGCGGAGGTGGCTCGGGGCGGCTTGCGACGGCGAGGCGCACGCGGGGTTCTCCGGCGGCGTCGTGGAGGCCCTCTGGTAGCCGGGAGCTCGTTGGGTTGGCGCTGGGGGACGCGGCGCGTCACGGGGAAGGCCGGCAGACGATCGCGCACGGGCGGGGAGCTCCGGAGACTGTGATCGACGGGGAACGCGGGCGGCGGCAATGGCGCGCGGTGGTGCGGCGTCGTCCGGGGCGTGAGGTGGTGGCGGGGTTGGGGAAAGGGGAGTGCGGGTCCCGGGGCTGCCTTTAATAGGCGCGCTGCCCTAGGGGCTGGGCACGCACGCCGAGGCGGGGATCACGGCGTGCGGGACGCGGTGGCGGCGAGCTAGGGTTAGGGCTGGGCTGCGGGGTCGGGCTGCGGGGCGGGTAGGGAGAGAGAGAGAAGGAGGTTGGGCTGGCCAGGGAAGGGCTGCTGGGCCGGGGAAGATTCGGCCCAGGTTTGTTTTGGGTTTGGTTTTCTTTTCTTTTCTTTTTTTCTATTTTTGTTTCCCTCTTCTATTTTCTAAACCGTTTCTAAACTAATTCATAATTGAATTTTGAAACAACTTTTCCACACAATACAATTTAATGCAGCATGAGTGTAATCAAACAATTTATAATATCTATATTAATTAATTAATTAATGTAACCTTAGAAAATAAGAGGTTTTGTAGAAAATATTTATAAATAGCATTTACAACCAAAATTTGACCAAATAAAGAAAGCTCATTTTATTTATTCAAAATCCTCTGGTACTCCAAACAAAATAACATACTTTAATCAAAAATAGTTATTATTAAATAAATTCATTTCATAAATCACATGTGTTTGTAAATTAAATCAAAGACGATTATTCAATGACCATCTTCACAATCAAAACCATTTTATTAACAAATATTATTTTCATAAATTAACTCTATTTGTTCCATAAATCATTTTCACAAGTTAAATGCATTTATTAAATAAAACACTTTCACAATAAAACAAATCTATGGTAAATTTACAAATTCAAACAATTTAGCTTTCTTTTTGAAAAAAAAATAAAGGTTTTTATTAAAAATGGTTAACATTCCAAAACTAGAATTTTGGGATGTGACAATATCTAATAATTGATGGATCTCTCGGAGTTACATCACATAGTAAATAGCCTGCTTAATTAATGAACTAGACATAGGTGCTTCTATGCCTTAAACCCTATGTTAGCCTTTCTTGATCGGCCAATCATGTCATACTTTCCCCACTTGCTGAGTACGTAATGTACTCATACGTTTGTTGCCTCTATTTTTGCATATGCCACAATTCAGAAGTGAAGGTTGAAGTACATCATTCAAGGAGACGATGAAGTGGTGGTCTAGGCCTCGCGGTCTTCCGGTCGACTTCTGTGGGAGTCGAAGGACGCTAACGCTTAGTTTAATTTCCGCTGTAATTAATGTAATCTTTTACTTTAGACCTACGGGTCCTTGATGTAAGTATTTAATGAATTAATAAAGATGTTGTTCTCTTATCATATAATTTGTCCTGTTGCGTGAAAAATTGATCCCGGGCACGCATACGGATGAATCCGATTTCGGTTATTGAAATCGGGTGTGACAAGATGGTATCGGAGCAATATCGACCGCCGGACGCAAGCCTAGATAGAATGACCATGTCGTAGGTCTTATTTTCAAAACTAGTATTCTAAATATTTTATTTATAAAAAAAATTCTTTTATACCCTTGCAGATCTTTTTCTCACATTCTCCCATCGATTGAACAAACCTTATTTCTCTCATCTTATCTTTTTCAAATTTTAGCTCGGCAGATCCGGTCCGGAAGATTTGAGGAATTGGTTCTACTTGGAATGAGGTTTGAGGAATTGGAGCTTAAGGATCCGTACTCTCGTGCCAACATGAAGTCCTTCGAGAGAATGAGGTTTGAGAAATTGGAGCTTAAGGATCCGTACTCTCGTGCCAACATGAAGTCCTTCGGAAGAATGAAAACTTAGGAGCCTCCACTCCCATAATAGCCACGTTAGTGACGATGCTTGTAGGTGTTGCTTGTATTGCTTGTGGTGTGCCTTGTTTGGATTTGGATCTTTGATTGTCTCGTTAGTGTGATTGTATAGATAGGTTTGCCTTGGTTTGGGTAATCGTCCTCGCTATTAATTGTTCTCCTCTTTTTCCTCGGTCTCGTTCTTTGTCCTTTTTGCTCATGCAAAGTCGGATCAATTTTTCTCGGATGGAGGACACAAGAATCGCAACCCTTGTTGGCAACGAGTATTGATGATAAGAACAACATCCAAGGCAGTTCACCCGACACCTTATTGGTTACAAACAAAAGGGACAAGATTGGAATCTTTCCACGGAAAAGGCCGCGGTCTACTTCTAACTACAAACAAGCCACTGCGAAGGTATTAGCTATGGAAGTGGAAGGTACGTCAACGAAGAAGATGAAGCACGGATCAAATGATGCTACGTGGGTCTTAAATGAACACCCCAAGCGCAATGAAGTTCATGAAGCTTGCTACTGCTATGAACGTCGCAGTCACTCATGTCTCCTACGAGGCCACCCAAAGTGAACATATGGCGCAACATCAACCGTCGAGAGAGATGAGTAACATTGGTGATTTCAATGGAATTTTAACAAGGATTAAATTTGGAGTAAATCAATGCACCCTTTGCGGTCAACGGGGTCACTACTTCAAGACTTGCCCAAAGAAGGATACAATGTGTTACAATTGTGAACAATATGGTCATTTCTCTAATCGATGTCCGATGAGAAGACTTACCGCATCGAGCTCGGATCTTGGCTGTTCATGAGACAGGTGGAAACAGAGACGCTTAGCCACGCAATGAGTTGTTGTTCACTAAAGGATCACCCTTCAGATTCTGGACTCAACAACGATTCCCCTCGGTTTGGAGAGAAGCATAAAGAGTCATTTAAAGCTCAAGGTGTCCCAAAGTGTGTGGTTTGCTATAGATGCAAGGAGACAGGACATTATGCTAATCGATGTCCCAAGTCCAACAAGAGGAAACATCCATAATGACCCAACATGACATCATCAAGTCGGACAACTAACATTGTGAATCATGGTCCACGAGGTTCTAGTACGTGCAACAAGAGACAAGTCATAATTCCTTCCATGAATAAGTTAATTCGGATGATTCAATCATTGTACTGATTATGATCGTTGCAAATAAAGCATTGTCGTTGGTTCATTTAACTTTCTCGCGTGATGTCTGTCTAATTTCTTAATGATGTTATGAAGGCAAAGAGTTCTGTTATAAAGATAATGAGACTCGTACGATTAAGTGGTACTTACTTTGGGAAAGATGAAATGGTGATGATTTATATCATTGAAGGTTATGTATACTTGAAAGGTAGAGGTCACCACCAACCACAAGAAGGGGAATTTTAAGAAACACGTCATGTACCATGAAGTAAAGTTTATGGAATTAAGACCATCAACCGTTGGAAGAGTACCAAGGAACATATACATGCCCAACCGTAGTGAGAAGTCCAAGACCCGAGAAAAAAAAAAAAATCACCCACCTTACCCATTTCTTGCTAGCCACGCCGAATCTCGAGGGCGAGATTCCTGTTAAGGGGTAGATATTGTCACATCCCAAAATTCTAGTTTTGGAATGTTAACCATTTTTAATAAAAACCTTTATTTTTTTTTCAAAAAGAAAGCTAAATTGTTTGAATTTGTAAATTTACCATAGATTTGTTTTATTGTGAAAGTGTTTTATTTAATAAATGCATTTAACTTGTGAAAATGATTTATGGAACAAATAGAGTTAATTTATGAAAATAATATTTGTTAATAAAATGGTTTTGATTGTGAAGATGGTCATTGAATAATCGTCTTTGATTTAATTTACAAACACATGTGATTTATGAAATGAATTTATTTAATAATAACTATTTTTGATTAAAGTATGTTATTTTGTTTGGAGTACCAGAGGATTTTGAATAAATAAAATGAGCTTTCTTTATTTGGTCAAATTTTGGTTGTAAATGCTATTTATAAATATTTTCTACAAAACCTCTTATTTTCTAAGGTTACATTAATTAATTAATTAATATAGATATTATAAATTGTTTGATTACACTCATGCTGCATTAAATTGTATTGTGTGGAAAAGTTGTTTCAAAATTCAATTATGAATTAGTTTAGAAACGGTTTAGAAAATAGAAGAGGGAAACAAAAATAGAAAAAAAGAAAAGAAAAGAAAACCAAACCCAAAACAAACCTGGGCCGAATCTTCCCCGGCCCAGCAGCCCTTCCCTGGCCAGCCCAACCTCCTTCTCTCTCTCTCCCTACCCGCCCCGCAGCCCGACCCCGCAGCCCAGCCCTAACCCTAGCTCGCCGCCACCGCGTCCCGCACGCCGTGATCCCCGCCTCGGCGTGCGTGCCCAGCCCCTAGGGCAGCGCGCCTATTAAAGGCAGCCCCGGGACCCGCACTCCCCTTTCCCCAACCCCGCCACCACCTCACGCCCCGGACGACGCCGCACCACCGCGCGCCATTGCCGCCGCCCGCGTTCCCCGTCGATCACAGTCTCCGGAGCTCCCCGCCCGTGCGCGATCGTCTGCCGGCCTTCCCCGTGACGCGCCGCGTCCCCCAGCGCCAACCCAACGAGCTCCCGGCTACCAGAGGGCCTCCACGACGCCGCCGGAGAACCCCGCGTGCGCCTCGCCGTCGCAAGCCGCCCCGAGCCACCTCCGCCCTCGCCTGACCTGCCGGTGAGCCTCCCCGTGACCTCCCCTCTCCATTCCCCCTCCGCCCGGCGAGATTCCTCCACCCGAGCGCGAGATCGACGAAGGTCTGCCGCCCGCCCATGGCGCTCCACCGTGTAGCTCGCCGTCGACAGCCGCACTCCTGGCCGGGTCTTCCCTACACCGTCCGATCTAAAACCAACGATCGAGATTAGATCCCATCCAACCGGTATGGCCCCGGTCCACCGTGGACCTATGGACCACGGGTCCACGGGTCCTGTGCACCCGGTCCATGACATTTTCCATTTATTTTAATTCCTTTATTCCCTGGTAAATGGTAATTTTGCAAATAGGCCCCTGACATTTAGTTTAAATAGCGAATAGGTTCTTATCTTTTTACATGAGCTGCCCTAGGTTTATACGTACTTCTGTTTTAGTCCCCGCTCTGCGCCAGTACAGGATCTTTTACATTTTAGCCCCTGCGTTTCACTAATTTTGCGCGCACGTGTTTCTGTATCTAGGTAAAATTACGTGCTACCCCCTGTAGTCTATAGTTAATTACGATTAGGTCCTTTATTTTATAAAATAAGCTATAGGCTTTGTTTTAATTCCGTTTTGACCCTACTCTTTTGCAATATACTTCATATTTCATTTATAAATTGATTTTTAAGCCCTGAACTATTTTGTAGTAATGTTTTAGCTATAGGACCTTTTTACATAAACACCCCTAACCTTTCCTAAAATTACGTTTTAGCCCGTGTTTACTCAAATAACACTATATCTTGTACTTTTACATAAACAACCCTAGTGTTTTATAAAATTATATTTTAGCCCCTATACTTTTACACTTTAGTCCCTAAACTTTTCCATATTTACAAAATAATCTCTACGTTGGTCGTTTTTGCGTTTTAGCCCCTAGAACTTCAAATCTTCGTAACTTTTCACTCGTAGCTCCAATTAAAGTGAGTCTTGCGCTCAAGGAATCGTAGCGACGCGTACTTCCTTTTAGTAATGCTTTTATAGTCTATTTGTATGGTGTACTGTTCTGTTTCTTAGTTATTTGTGTGTTTATTTGCATGCTTGATTGACGCGACATAATTAGAAGACGATCGAAGCACGGGATTCGAAGAGCAAGAGTCGAAGATCTAATCAAGAGCAAAAAGAGAAAGAGGCAAGTGTCCTTGACGCATCTTGCACCTATTTCTTTTCTATCCGCACATGCTTGCATTTGCTTGTGATAAATATGAATCCTACGTGTCATACCTTTTCCATACCTGTCCTTGTCGCTCGGGTGGTATTAGTTGTAGATTTGGGTAGACTCATGCTTAGCTTGCTTTAATTGGGTTTAAGACATGCTAAATGTTAATCTTGTTAATGATCCGAGTGGAACATAATGATTATGGTTGTTTGTTAATTATTGAACATTGATTTTGGTGACGGGTGGAGGAACTATGGTCAGGGTGTACCGGTAGTTCCATGGAATGCTATCACCCGAATCATAAGGACCGGTTCGTGGAGCGACCATCCATGTTAAACCGTACAACCACGAGCCAAGTATGGGCGCGGCTTGACGTAGTATGCGGTGGAGACCAGTCGAGTACGCGTGATGGAGAGGGGGCTATGGTCGGTGTTATACCGGTAGTCCCGGGGAGGTGTGGTGAGGAGACAAGGTCTCAAACCATCCGGCTCAAGGGAAGGAAGCAACCCGATGGCGGGTGTACACGTCGGGTGAGTGGAAATCCTAGTGGGCGCGTACAAAGCTGGAGGAACCCGTGAACCGTCTTGGAAGTGATCTCCTGGCCACACACCAAAGGAAGTGTGTAAGTGCTTGGCCGACACGGGCATAATGGAGATTTTTAGTCCACCCGGCAATAGGGGATGGAATCACTTTCTCGTGGTGAATTGTGTACAACCTCTGCAGAGTGAAAATCGTCATGACAGCCGTGCTCACGGTCAAGAGCGGCATGGACCCTCACGCGGATTAGAGGGATGGTAATGATTTGGATGCATGGTTCTCGGGAAGGAGACATGCGTGGTTTGGATAATTGATGGATCTCCGGAGTTACATCACATAGTAAATAGCCTCGCTTAATTAATGAACTAGACATAGGTGCTTCTATGCCTTAAACCCTATGTTAGCCTTTCTTGATCGGCCAATCATGTCATACTTTCCCCACTTGCTCGAGTACGTAATGTACTCATACGTTTGTTGCCTCTATTTTTGCATATGCCACAATTCGAAGTGAAGGTTGAAGTACATCATTCAAGGAGACGATGAAGTGGTGGTCTAGGCCTGCGGTCTTCCGGTCGACTTCCGTGGGAGTCGAAGGACGCTAACGCTTAGTTTAATTTCCGCTGTAATTAATGTAATCTTTTACTTTAGACCTACGGGTCCTTGATGTAAGTATTTAATGAATTAATAAAGATGTTGTTCTCTTATCATATAATTTGTCCTGTTGCGTGAAAAATTGATCCCGGGCACGCATACGGATGAATCCGATTTCGGTTATTGAAATCGGGTGTGACACCCTGCCGGCGCCGGCGATGGGTAAAACCTAGTGACAGCGGGATCCCTTCCCTTCGCTGGCCGTGTCAGATGTGGGACTGTGATGAATGAATGAATATCGTTTGGTAATCACTCCGTACATCGCTTTCCACAGGCCTCTCTGCTGCAGTCAAGTTCCAGTTGCCACTGTGCCTCCCCTACTTTGAACCACGAACAGTGCGACCCAAGAGTTTCGAGTTTCAACTCTCCCGCCGCCGGCGGGACCCTCTCGTGTGGATAGATAGGGAGGAGCACCGCACCGGTGATCAGAGATCATCAAGTGGCGCGCGTCAACTTGCCGGAAAGGGCTCCAGCGGCTGTGCGCGGAGCGAGGAGGAGGGCCTCTCGGTGCGCCGACGCGTCATGTGCCACGCCTGCTTGCTGCTGCTGCTGCGGTTGGGTCGGTTACAAAAGGCGAGTGTGGAGTGATTGGCCCTGGTGTGGTGCCCATGGCCCCTACGCGCGCACATGCATGGGCCGCGCCCGGCCACTTGGTGCGGTGGTAGTAGACGCCAAGGACTCACTCATCAGTTCGGTTTTCCCGTTTTCTTCACCCGGGAGACGGCAGACAAACAAACCCGAACCCCCTCGCCATACGTTGGATACTGCCGAGCCCACCTCCCCTGCTTCCGCAATGGGCAGCCACCCGCCTTTTGGCTGTGCGTTCTGCGTGCTGCTACGCTTGCTCGTCGTATTTACCACGCCGCTGCCTATTTCGAGCGCCACGCACCGCCTGCTTTGCCCTGCTCGGGTTTGTCCATTGCACTTGTCGCCTCGCAATGTACCGATGTGGGAATCAGACCGCGAGGACGGGACTGGGGGCGTGTCGTGGCCCAGATTAGCATCCGCCATCACCATTCACCACCAAGCAATCAAAGCCGGGGGCGCCTCCCTTCTCTTTCGAATTGCCTTCAGTAGCTCGGATGGCAAAAACGTTGCTCATGGCGGCCTGCTGCGTGCAGCGGCAAAGCATTCATTGGACGTGCCGAAATAAATCAGCGGTCATTGAATTTCCGAGTGACTCGCAGAGGTAAATTCTCCTGAAGGGAACACTGGTCGTCAAGTCTTTACATTGACCAACCCAAATGACTTGCATGTACAAATATACAAGCAGCTAGCAGCGCACAAACGGGACAACAAAATTGTTTTATTTATTTATGATGTGGCGGGTGCAACAGTGGGGCTGCCGGTGCCAGTGTCTTTTTTGTTTCTTTTGTGTTGTGTGGTTGCATGTTTGGAGCTGGACGGCCACTGTTTCTTGTTTTTAAGTAGGGAACAAAATGAGTATGATGACCTAGCAAGGAAAGGAGATGAAAACAAGTATGCAATCATCAGAGTAGGTAGACGGCACGCACATGACATCCATGGAGAAGTCGTACGCCTTTCTCCGGTGATTGATCCGGTTTATTGGAGCGTTATTTTAGTGACCGAAATGTCAACCACCACGAAGCTGGAGAGGGATTCTTATGTACTACGCTTCATGCCGGCCGGTATTGTATATCACCTTGAAGGTCAGACCAGGGTTAACTAGAAAACGCAAAAGAAAATATGAACTTGCTAATTTTCAGTCGATTGGAAATTAATTTTCAGTCGACATCCAACATCACTCGATAGAAATCAGATGGTATAAAAATAATACTTTTATATAGTATATCTACATTAATAGACTATTTCTTTATGTACGCTCCATGCTGGCCGGTATTGTATCACCTTGCAAGTCAAACCAGGGCTAGTTAGAAAACGCAAAAGGAAAAATTATACAAGTAGTCAGCACTAAAAGAAACAGTAGTATATCATTCAAAATTTACTTTAGCGGTAATGGAAAGAACAAAGAAGTGATGACTGAACATTAAGATAACGTGAAAACGGAGAAGTAACATACGACGGCGCAATGTTTACATACACCAGAAAATATTAAGAAATTATTAGTTTTAATATCTTCGAAATTATATAATCAGTTGACTAAAAAAATTATATAATCAGTGCGACAGTGTCACGCGCTGATCCTATAAGTGAGGAAGTCTAGCCCACTACTGGTTGTACCGTGTTGGACTACCGGTAGTCTTGTTGTCTAATATATCCGCGCTGCATGGATGGAAACATGGCAGACATTTAAACAATACAAGTGACCTTTAAAAAAAAGTCAAAGCAAGCATGAACGAAAGCATTGGAGATCAAGTGATGAGAGTGGTGCCACGACGGCTCCAAAAGAAAAGGAGGTTGCACGCATGTGCGGATGCGGTGGCGGTCGAGGTCGAGCGAGGGGACGGCCGCGGCCTGGAGACGAGACGTTCAGGCCGAACCGGAAAAGACGTATGCAAAGTGCGCAGCGGCGCCATGCGAGCTTGCCGGCCGCCGGGGCGTTGGAGTGGCCACTGGCCAGCCGGCCCGCAGGAGTCGCATCGCTAATCGCATCGGATCAGGGTCAATGGCACTGTAGTGTATTCACGGAAATGCAGATGCGCACTCTGGCCGGCTGGCTGGTAGCTGCCGGTTCCGGTCGGGGCACGGACCGCTCGGTCACAGAAGTACTTAGCGCGTCACCGTCATCCATGCATGCGTGTGCATGCGGCGCGGTTTCCCACGCCGCTCGTGAAATGACACGCATGCAAAACCATGTGATCACCGCCATGTGAATTACACACGCGCTGTGTGTACGCGGCAAAACCACAAATTTATACGAAGAAGGCGTTCTATATGTATTCGTGTTAGTTGCCAGCCTGACTCAAATAATGTGGCCGATCCACTACTGAGAACGAGTATTCATTCAGTGCGTCCCGAACAGTGAACAGACTAAACAGAACATTATGTACAGAGAGCACGAATGGCTCAGGCCTCACGCACTGTCACGTCCCTCACTTATATGCTATACGGCTGACGAGAAAGATGATCAGGTCGCACATGGGCGCGCGGACCGGCGGACAGGACATGACAGGGCTATAGGCCGGCGCGCGAGCGACGCACCCATACGGCCATACCAAAATGGCAAAGCGAGAAGCGATTCGAGGCGGTAGGAGGAGCCAAGGCTAGGAATGCACCCGAGATCGACATGGCCACCCGATTAGCTATCTATCTCCGCGTCTTTGGTTTCGCATCACATGCGCGCGACACACACAAACCGGTAGGCGTACGCTCGCGTGATTGGGCAGTGTGGTGGACCGGGCGCCGGCCCCCGCCTACGAGGGAACGTACCGCAACCTCATCGATCGCTTCCTGCACGTACGTACGTACGAGGCGCCCGTGCCCTGGCGCGGGCATGTGGCGTACCCGCGCGCGCGCAGGCCGTGCACACGCACGTACGCGTTCGACCGAGCCGCGCGCTGGTCCGCGCGTGTGACCGGGGAGCCAGCCAGAGTGCCCCGGCCCGCGCGCGGTGGTGGCATGGCAGCAGCGCATGTGGCCTGTCCGCCGCGGCGTGTGGTGTGGGCGAGGCCGGCCGGCCAGCCAACCCGATCGATCGGCTCCGTTCCGTCGTCGTCGAGCTGCGGAGTGGAGTCTCGTGCGCGCTGGGCTGTGTGATTAGGAAGGAGGACCACCAATAATGGGCGGATGCGGAGGAGGGAGGGCAGCGCTGTCCATCCACCGGGTCGGTCGATCAGCGCAGCTCGCTTTGCACGGCGTCGGCACATGCGCGTACGTTGCGGATGGCTCCCCACGATCCGGCTATTGGGAGCGCTTTTGCTGGGGCCCCGCTGTCGTGCTCCGTCCGACCGTACGGCTCGGTGCCGCCTCACCCTTGTTGTCCTGATTCCTGGCTGCCGGATTTTGCTGTACAGAGGAGAGGAGAGGATCCTGTCATCCATTCCATTGGTTCGCGATCGGGCCTAGCGACCAAAACCAGGAGGCCCAGGTCCATGTGAGACCAAAACTCTGGGGAACGGCCTGGTCAGATGCTCATCACGTGGAGAGAGATCTGCACTGCACCTGCCCGATCTCCCGGAAAAAAATCAGCAAGAAGCGTCAAGGTCGACATGCCACTCTGCATTATGCTCAGCTGCAGCGACGAATTCTCAAGCGCGCCGGCAAACGAACGGACCACACTGGTTAGTTAATCTGTGACGGAACGCGCGACGGACATCTCTCTCGAGATCAACGACCGAGCCCGAGCCCCGGCCCTGATGAGTTCTCGCCGGACAAAGCAGGGGCAGATTCCCTTTCCCGAAGAGTGGCTTTACGCATGAGAAAGTTTGCCTGCGCACGCACACGCGACGCTGTCACCTTTCAGTGGGTGTGCGTGTTCGACGGCGATTGATGGACGGCTCGGCGGCCAGGTAAAAGCGGCCACGCACGCACGCACCAGTGTTCTACTAGCTGGCACTGATGGATCGAGACGTGCACGACCGGCACCCCATGCATGCTCCTGCGTTCTGTCCACGGCTGCAGTGCAGGTGCTCGTGGATTCCCGGAGGCCTGAGAAACTGCCGGCGAGAAGCACCAAACGCTAGTTTTATCCGGGTTGGGTTACGAACGATGTGGCATCTCTGCATTTCCCGTTTCCTTTCAGGAGTCTGACTGCTCTGTTTTCACTCGATTCCCTGTCATCTTCAGGAGGAGCAATGGCGGTCCATTGGTGTCAAAAAGCATCAGGTGTCAGGAGCAGAGTCGCCAGTCACAACTCACAAGGACGGGTCCCTGGGAGATGCTTCCTCCGTCATTGTTCGTATGGACGGTGGCGCGGCGGGGACCGTGTCTGCAACTCTATGCGCAAAGGACTGCGCTCCTTAAACAAACCTCACAGCTTGTACAACTGCAAAGGATTCAGCAAGATCGTTGCCCCTCCCTCGGTGCTGCTCTGATTATAGTTCGGTCTTGCAACACTCTGACCCGCTGTTAGCTCCATGATAACAACGGGTCATCAAAATATGACTCACCCTATAGTAGATTTTCCAGCAGGGGACTCACAAGTGCTAGTATTTTTTCCTCCCTCCAGATATACTAATATTATGACAGAGCACCTAACTTAGGAGGTAGTATGCTCTTAGCGCTTCTAAATTCATCGCCCCAATGATTTGGTGGAAGGCTAATGATGATTACGCCGGCCTAATGCTCCTCTGTCTCCTCTCCTAATACACAACGCCTTCGGCCGGAGGAGAAGAGTATACGTGCGGGCCACTCCAACAACGCCCGCTTTGCAGCCGTTCAACAATCTCTCGCAGCTCACCGTGGACGCATGATGCACGTGGGGACATGATTCAAAAGCTACCATAGTAAATAGCTAAAAGCGCCTAGACTTACGGTCCCCTCATTAATCTAGCCGGCGTGGCGTTCTTCGGTCGCGACACGCCGTTTTTTGGCGTCGTGGCGTCCTCCCAGACGAACGTGTCATGTCGTTCGGAACGCTGCCGCGCGCCTGGTCCGTCTCCGAATCGGTTGTTGTTATTCCTACGGCCTCTTTTAGTTTCAACCCACCCCGCTGGAGTAGCCCGTTCGCGAGCATGTAAGCGTTGGCTTCCGGTTACCCAGCCCGGTTGGCCTGGACTGGGCTCACACGGAAGATGCTAGCCGACGCAAGCCTACCATGGAAGCCGGTGGGGAGGGCGGTTCATCCAGGCATCCGACAGAGTTCGGCCGGGGTAGCTCGGGGAGGAGAGAGATGTAAAAGTGAGGGTTCGCCGGGCTTGAAGTTCCTTCGCGCAGGTCGTGACATCGCTCATGGTCGGACAGTTTCACGTTCTTCTAGCTAAGGTGGACATCGATGATGCTTGCTGGGTGGGATTGAGCCGAGACAGGGCGTGGGTCGGGCAGGGCCAGATGGGGCGATCTCTATGACAGTTGAGAGAGAGAGAGAGAGAGAGAGAGAGAGAGAGAGAGAGAGAGGAAGAGGTGCTGCCATACGAAGATGAAGAAGCCAGGCTACTCGGAGTCTCTCGGATAAGAACATGGTGTTGTGCACATTGTTCACAAGGACCCTTCCCTTTGTTTGTATTTCACATCCTAACCAATTCAAACAGCAATGGTACACAAGATTCTTAAATTTATTCTTATTTATATACTGTTTAATAATTGTTATAAAAATTACTCATGTCTCATAGACGCGGCGGAGCGCGTCATCTATG